>PYFS01003888.1:0-75408 GCA_003671545.1 Ophiognomonia clavigignenti-juglandacearum | reverse complement strand
AAAGATATAACCCGAAAAGCCGAAATCAAAAACTATATATATCACGGTTCTCTCCTCCTTCTAGCTATTCTAGTTAGCCAGACTGAACAACAATAATATAACGACTATATCCAACATATCTACCGACTATTCTACTCTTTGATTATTCATCACACTAGTCCCTTTTTGGCCTAGCACCCTCAAACCTACGGCTTTACCATATATACGATTATTTGTCCTCTTATATAAGATATAGCCTAATATTACATAACTAAAGGGCTTATTATACACCGTTACAATAAACCCTGGATTTAAAAGCTACAGCTTAAATCCATAATAATAATAATAAAAAGCTAAAATCTACGACGGAAAACTAAAAATAAATAAATAAATAATAGATAAAAAGTTAAATTGTTAAAAAGAAAGGATAAAAGTGGTAATATAAATAATAGATAAAAGCTTAAATCGCCGGCGGAAAACTGAAAGTAATAAAATCGAGGATAGCGGTAAACGCTAGCGGGCTTATTAAATATAATATAAATAATACGCTTTTTAAAAATTTAAAATAGCAATATAAACACCGAATCGCCAGCGAACTTATTAATACAATAATAATAATAATCTTTTCTTTTTAGTCAAAAGTAAAGGCGTAAAATCCGGGTTGCTGACGAGCTTAGTAATATAAATAATGGTACTAGGCTTTTTTTTTTAGTAAAATAGCGGTGTAAGCTAGTTGAATCCGTTTATTGCCGGCGAAATTAGGCCGATATTGCGCAGCGAGTAGAAGGCAAACCTCGCCGGCGGGAATAAGTATAAGGGTGATAGGGGGTAGGGGCATAGCTATGCCCGAGATATATTTTATATATAGGGTACGTACCACCCAGGGTTATATAATCAAAGGTGCGGCTGGGATAGGATCTAAGATAAGTAGCTGTTTGGTTCGAGATAATTTACGACCTTATAATTCAAAAGTAGCCCTCAACCCCGCACTTGCACCTTTGATAATGTTACCTGCTACAAAGAAACCGCTCTGCAATAATTCTCTTTGCTTCCACTTACACCTCGTTAACCTTGGAAGGAGACCTTCGAGAGCTTATCCGTACCATACCTCTGTCACCGATTCAAATGGAGCCTAAACCTATACGAATCCTCCTCAGAGTCTCTAGCAAGAGCTGCCACTGGCAACGTGCCTGCGAGTCGCCTGAGGAGATCGTGGGACTAGCTCTCAACGCTATCCGAGAGAATAAGTGGCTGGGGATTGATGACAGCGCATCTCTCAACCATCAACTTGTGGTCACCGACAAGTATCTCATAGCGGTCTTTATCGTCTTCGATCTGTTCAATGACCATTACGACCCCGATACAGCCCATTTGCCCGGTCGAAATGACCTGCACGTCTTTTCTATTCACTTTAGCAAAAAGGAGAGCGAGGAGATTGTCAGCTTGGGTCGTCAATCGCAGGTGTTAGACGACCGAGTGAATGGAGATGTTCGTGACGTCTTCGACGGGCATGGCCCGAAAAGTCGACCACCCTTCATGCTTAATCACCTACACGGCAATCACCCGACTTACCTGAATTCGCGGAGCGCTTCACGGAGCTGAGATTACTTGGCATTGACTTCACAAAGCGACATTCTGCAAGTGAAAAGAGAGGATGCGGGACTAGGAAGCATACAGCAAATCAGAAGCACTATTGCAACGCGGTGTTATGTAGCTACAACTGAACGGTTCTCTTCTCTGTTGTTTGTACCCAGTGCCTCTCCTTATACCAGACTTTCCGGCGTTTCCGCGTATGTAAACCATGACACTGCAATGCTAGGTGATATCACTGGGCGGGGTGGGCAAGCTGCACGGGCCGCATGTACCCAATGCTGTCTCGACAGTTGATCCAGCAGAATAGATAGGGTGGTGTGCAATACCGCAAGGCGCAATACAATGATCAATAGCAACGCCATTGCAACAACCGCAAAGGGTTCGCCTCCAGTGACATATAGTTGACAGCTAAAACAAATCAGAAAATTAACCATAAGTATTTGTATTATGATTTGTTCAGATTATTCATATATTCTGTTGGAAATTCAAGGAGTCAAAGGAAGTCGTTGAATTTGGAGGCTCGACCTGTAGAAAGCAATTGTGGGCTGAAAGCGATTGCGGATTGTATAGCAAGCGCCTTTGAGGTGATAAGCTATTGAAGATAGAGTTCGGGGAAGGATTTTTTATAGAGATTGGGTTGTTATGTTGAAGGTCGAATTTGATCGGCTTGCAAAGAGGGGCATGGTGAGGGAGCAAGGTGTATTAAATATGTTCCTGCTTATCTTAGTATAGTCTTTAGCTGGTATAGTGTAGTCCGGGCATCGAGCTTGTATTGAGATGAATGGCAGCGTCTAGGAGAATGCGTCCGATGACTCACTGCGCAGCAGCCCATTCTTTGCCCAATCCAATACCCAGGAGAGGCAGTGCATGATGAAGTGTGCGGCGAGGTGCTCCTAGTGCTCCGATGACGTACTGCGCAGCAGCCTATTTTTTGCCCAGTCTAATACCCAGTAGAGGCAGTGCATGATGAAGTGTGCGGCGAGGTGCTCCTGGTGCTCTAATGTGCATGGAGGGTGGTGTGACCTGGATCTTGTGCACATGGGGGATGAGGGGATGAGGCCAGTCACCATAAGTGGCACTCCGTACCTATTGATAATGCAATGTTTTAATTCCCGCCTGATTGAAAGCGATTAGGCTGGGCCTGTACCTAGGTTTAGTCCTGGAACTGAGCCGCTGGCACCGGCAAGAAATCGAGCTTGGGCGCGCCTCCATCGAAGACAGCAAACACTTTCATCTTCATGCTCGAGGGAATGAGAGAGAACGTCGCCTTGACAAACTTGGCATACCACGCGCTCATCGTCTCGAAGCCACAGAAGAACGACGAGGCGTAAAACACAAATTTTGCTCGCCCCCGTCCCTTGGCTTCACAGGCGTCGAAAACTTTGGTGATTTCTGCGGTGGATGGGGCGTCATTGGTCCGCTTCAATAGAGGCAGCAAGTCGTTGGTGAGGCGGCACACGTCGTCTATACATAGATTCCCGCCCATGCCCAAGTTCGCGGTCGCCTTGTGAACGGCGTCGCCGAGAAGCATGACACGACCGCCCGAGTTCCAGCGTGCGGGCAGCACGTTCTCTTCCATACAGATAATGCTCGCTCCGATCACCGTCGCGTAGCAATCGTTAAAGGTGTAGTTGGGGTCAAGGTACAAGTGTCCGTACCTTTTGAGGAAGGCGTCGATGTGACTCTGGTCGAAGCGAGGACTTGGGTATTCGGCTCTCACCTCCTCACCCAGGACATCAAGTGGAATATACGCCGACCAGATGAGCTGGCCAGGCTCACCATTGACGCCGCGGACGCCGGCACTGCTGATGCCGCCAATATACTCTTTCTCGTGGTAGCTGTTGTTGACCAAGCCGTCGGCGAGAAGCTGGCGCTTGGGGTCGTCGGCAAAGTGGTTCCACGACATGGCGGTCAAGCAGGCATATCTCGTCTTGAAGCCCTTGCTGAGGATGCGGGCGGACTTGGGGTCACGCTTTTCGATCTGCGCGGCAAGCTGGTTACGTGTCTCGCTGTGCACGCCGTCCGCACCGATGAGAATGGTGCCCTCGAACACGTTGCCTTGTCGGTTGTGACAGTCACGCCTTCATCAGTCTCGGTGAAGGAGATCAGACCTTCTTGGGCGTGAATCTTGGACTTGTCCTTAACGCCATCGTGCATCGACTTGAGGAAGCGATATCTGTCTATAAAGCGCATGGGACGGTTGGCCCTGCAGCGAACTTGTCAGCCAGCATCCCACGAGATTGTTCAAAGTCAGCAATGATTGACAATGAACACACTTTTAGTGGAGAAGCCAGAGCTCGTCAGAGGAACAGAACAGCTTCATTTTCGCGTCCCAATGCTCTCTCGTCTTCAAGGGTATGCAGACCTCATCCAAAATCTCGTGAATGCCCAGCTGTTCAAACACGAGTGCTGTGCAAGGCATGACAAGGATCGACTGACCCTTATTCGGGGCAACGTCGCGCTTCTCTAGCATCACGTAGTCGACGCCGGCTCTCTCAAGAGCGTTGGCTAGCGTCAGCCCTGCTATGGAGCCACCGACAATGATGACCTTGAAAGGCTTTGCGGTTGTGGTGGTTTCCATATTGAGCCGAGACTTGGTGGCTTCCACACTGGAATGTTGGTGATGGACTGCAGAGTTGATGGCAAAGTGGAGAATCTGGCAGAAGGCAAATCGTCTTACCTTCTAGCTTGCGCTCAGAAGGACACCGCCCTCTTATCCCTCTTTCCCATGTGGTGTGACTGTGCTAAAAGATCTGATCACATTCAGCGCCTCGGCAGGCAACGCGCTGGGTGAAATCTGACAGAAATGTTCCACAGATTTGTTGGGGCTGGGCCCGAGGGATCCTCATTCCCAATGCAGCTCCAACCAGGGTGCAAACACCCGTATCGGTGCTGTACTTACAGGGTACTGGGATAGCGCTGAAATCGGATAGACCAACACACAAACGGATGATCCAATCGACAAGATTGGGCTGTATCGATCAGCCAAGTAGGTATGCAGTAACTGTGAAGCTTCACGGTAGGTGCGGAATCTTTAGTCTCCCCGAAGCTATGTCGTAGAGGGAGGATCACCGGCCGGCTGTAGGGAGAATTGAAGGAGGCTGTCAGGCTGTTGGACTCTGGCGGATATACAAGTTGGTCTCGAGATGAAGATCAATGATCAACAAGAATGGTTGGCAACCGGTGGGGGGTTTGTTGAGGTGATCTTGCGAACTGCACCCACAGCTCATTGCTCGCTCGCATACACAGTACTTTGTATAAGCCCGGCAAGTGGAGTCCCGCACGAATGTGACGACTACCTGCATCTACTGTAAATGTACGTTCGTCTACATCCAGTGCAGGAAGGCCCACCACAAGATTGCAACGTTGCAATCCTTGAGGATCGAAAGGTCGTCCCGTTGGCTCATACTAGACGAATTAGACCCGACAGCTTGGGTCGTCCGATCTCTCCGTAATGTCCACCCAGGTGTATGGAGGCCGATGTGGATCGATTGCCCGCGAATGGACGAGCCAGACTTTTGCTATCTATATCAACCGAGAGCTCCTGCATGCGACTTCTGTGAACTCATCACAATCTTAGGTTGCTTGGCTACGGATTCAGTTTGGTAACTCAAATTCGACTTGTCCTTGCCATATTCATGGATCCTGCCGCCGACAGCACCATGAGAATGCTTATTTCCGAGAAGTTCCGGGAAAACCGTGATGGCTCAAATTAGTGTCCTGTAAGGACTTTCTGTTACGACCATAGGTGATAGTGCTAATATGCAAAGGACCGAGGTCGTTGAGCTGTTGAACTTCCGTCTGGTGGTTCCACCCGACCGAGATACATAGGTGCCCGTTCCAGCAGTTTGCCTATACCTCGCTCGTACTCCGTACCTTCTATACAATTTCTCCTAAGCACCATCTCGACCCAAATGCTTTTGGAAAGTTCCACTACCACTTGGGGGGCTTCAAGCCTTATAGGTAGGAGTTTGTAAGATATCTGCAAAGCGATTCTGGCTGGTCTGCTCAGGTGTGACTACTTGATAGCCTAGAAGATAGGGTACGCAATGCGCTGATCATATCGCTGTGCTCCGGGAAGCATCCACCTATGGACGTCCGCAGTCGACCTTCAAGGGTGGATATTTTGCACATGGCTTGATTCATGGGCATGCGTACTTACGTGCCTCTTGCCCTTACCTACGGCTCTAGGTACTTTCCGTGCCTGAGGCACAGCAGAGGCGAATGCCACTGTTGGAACTTGTTGTGTGGTTCTCCAATAGCAGTGACGAGGCTGCAAAGTGGTCTGTGCTGACAAGGCTGAAAGTAACCCGTGGGTGGGCAGGCACGACCCTTCCGTTTTGGCGACCGTAGGTGGTTTTCGATGCTCACAATAATCAAATCCCTCCTCATACAGACTCGGTACACTCCCATTCATACTGACCTCAAACCGTATCCCGTTTTGCCCCATCCGAGAAGTGCAGAACTTGGAAACCTTCTCGGGTTTTCTGGGAGTGAGATACGAGTGAAATGTACGGAAGATAGGCAAATGTGCCTGAGCGACACGACATGCTCAGCCTTGACGAAGCACAATACATTTGCGACCTCCGATATTAATTACCTAGGTATCGCATGCGAGTACTGGTAGATATTCAATAACTTGAATACAACTTTACAAATGCACAGTAATTGAATGAGGTACGGAAGATAGTTCCAACGCTAGAGCTGTACTTAGTGTCTTGTTCCAGTCTACATTTATAGTACAATAGACTAGGCAGCATATTTAGTTTAAATGAAAGATTATATGAAAAGTGAATGCTCTGAGAAAGAGAATAGGACTACAATAGACAGGTAACTATGACTCTCTTAAGGTAGCCAAATGCCCCATCACTCAATTAGTGACGCGCATGAATGGATCAACGAGAATCCTACTGTCCCTATCTACTATCTAGCGAAATCACAGCCAAGGGAACGGTCTTAGCAAAATCAGCGGGCAAAGAAGACCTTGTTGAGCTTGAATCTAGTTTGACATTGTGAAAAGACATGAGAGGTGTAAGATAGGAGAGCTTCGGCGCCGGTGAAACCATCACCACTTCCCAGCCCTCACACCAATGTGACAGGCAACACAAGCTTGCATCCTCCCTCCCCTGTGTGCACTGTGTGCGTGGCTAGCCGAAGGGTTGTTCCCGTAGCATTGGGCTCGCCCGAGCCTAGATTGTACGAGTAGTGTGGAAAGTTCCCACCAGCGATGAGGAGACGGATTTGAGTTCCTTGCTTGAACTGGTGCGCAAGAGGTGATAGGTCCAATTCGATCTTAACTGGGTTTCCGGGCAGGGCTCGGCCAGGGTCAAGTCGCTTGTATACCTCGCAGAGGTTGTTCGAGATGCCTTTGCTGTTCACTTCGCTGAGCCGGACGAAGATGTCGACATGTGGGTTGTCACTGCTATGGAGAAGCTCGACGTGCGGTCTGCCGATCACCAGGAGGTCTTGATGAAGTGGCGGCAGGTCAAAGTGGAGGACATCAGCTCGTCTGGCTAGAGCAGCATCGTTGACAGAACCACCGTTGTAAAGCAGATTGCCACCAATCGTTGGTGTGGGATCATGAGGGTCGAACGTGAATTGACATTCGTCTGTCTTGGGAGTGCGCTCCCTTGAAATTCGGCCATCGGATTCCAGGAATAGCTCCAAGGGCTGTGTTGCAGGCGGCCAGCTGGGTAGCCATCGCCAGTCGTTGGCGCCAGTGACGTTGATCCGGACCGGCTCTTGTCGACCATCCGTCGTTTTATTTGCCAAATAGGTGTCCAGCCAGTCCAGAATCTCTTGGTATGCCTCGCCGCTGGAGCCAACTTCCATATGACTCCATGGGCCGATGGTCATGCCCACAGTGCACCCACTGGCTTTCAGCTGCTCGTACTGAGTTACGGTGTCGCTGATAAACAAGTCCTGCCATCCACTAAGTAGCAGGATAGGAATACCCTCTCGTCGTAGTCCTTTGCTTTGGTTCATAGTCTCCCAGTATCTTGCTGAATCATTCTCAATATCTTCATTCTTGACCCACTCGTGGAGCCACTTGTACTCTGGTGAGTCTGGGCCAAAATACGACTCCAGTCCCTTTATTAACGGAACCACTTTCTTGACCGAGAGTTCACCGTTTGGATCGACGGTAACCATCCTGTAAAGCTCACGCCACCAGCTCAAAGACTCCTGGCGCGATATCATATCGGCCCAGTCCACACCGCACAGCCAAAAGGCGCCAGTCCCCCACACAAGGTCTGACCAGTCGTGCGGTCCGCAAGAGATGATAGCAGCGGCCATATCATCAAGAGGCTCCTCGGAAGCCATCAACGCCCACTGAGCATAGCCCAGGTAGCTCATGCCCCACGTCGCGAAGCTGCCCGTATACCACGGCTGCTTGCGCATCCACCTCACGATCCGAGGTGCATCAGCCTGTTCATAACGCAGAGGATCCATCTCCCCGTCGGAGCCGAAAGTACCACGTACGCTAACCATGAGTACGGTGTATCCCCGCGCTGCCCATAGTCGGGCTCCCATGAGCGAGAGGAGGGGCCTGCGACCGTAGGGTGACTGGACCAGAATGGTACCTGCTGCGGGGACGTGCTGTTTGTGGGTGAAAGGCTGGTAGACGGTGGCTGCGAGCTGGATGTGTTCTTCGTTTTCGAGCGGGATTCGGACCTCTTGTGTGGTGTAGCTGGTGCGCTCGGGACTGAGACCTCTGTGCCATGCTCCCAGTCTGTCCAGGAAAGCATCGAAATACCCTCGCTGCGTGGGATTTTGCGCCATGACTATGAAAGTAGAGCCTTGATATCAAATGTCACAGGATGTGGATGTGTGACCGATGTTCGTTTTTAGTGTTCGGAGGGTGGAGTGAAGGGTATGCATAGTTTGGGAACATTTTAGAATTCAGGAAGAGTTACCATTACAGTTTCACATCCTATGTACAGCTCCGTCGACGGGCATGACTCATGCAGAAGTATTTTCTGCTATGGAGGAATTGGGCGGATTATTAGGTCCGGATTGTGTTGTAAACCCTTGCCGTGATGACCCCCTTTAAGTTCCGCTACCTACCAAGTGGTGAAGCTTGCAATTTTCGCGTTGATTCTATCCTCGCTATTTCATTTTCTTGTCACCCCAATTATATGCAACTATTTCCCCTGGTCGCAATGGGATTTAGTGAGCCGAGCATCATCATTATGCATCGTAAACGAGCTCCACCTTCTAGTACTTGTGCTCAGTCCTGTCTTCCTGCTCCTTTTCCTCCTCCAACTCCATTTCCTCGCCCCCCTCGTCATCACTCCTCACATCTTCAGCGCTGCCTCCTTTAAGCACACGAATAGAGACGCGGATGATGAAAAGCGACCACACGCAGATGACAATTTCAAGCGCGAGAAGGAAGATCAAGAAGCCCGTCCTGATAAAGTCATCAAAGCACACCATGCCCTCTGGATCGTGCAACGGCTCAAGTAGATAGGACCAGCTTTTTGCTGGAGCCGGCAGGGGACCTTCCAGATGGCCGGCGGCGCCCCGGTAGCAGGCGGGTGTGCCAATGACCCGAGGCAAGTCGGAGTAGACGCTCCAGCAGATCATGAGGTAGAAGATATGCCGCGTCCAGAGCCACGTGAAGAGGAAGACACCGAAGATGACGTCGCAGACAGTCGTGAAGCCGACGTATTTGAGACATTTGGCCAGCTGTAGTCTAGATATTAGATATGCGCATGTCGACACCGATCATAGCAAGAACAAATTTTGAGAAACGCACCGGGAAAATCAACTCTACAATATCCATTAGTACCAGGATCAGGTGGCCGACTCGGGTCTGGTGGTAGGCGTAGGAAGCGGCGATGAGGAAGATAGTAATGGCATGGTGAACTATCATTTCCCAATAGTCTTTTCGGCGCGCCTCAATGTTGACAGCAATGACTTGTTGCATCCAGTAAGCCCATTGTGCTAATATGTAAACCTTGGTGAGCCCATCGAGCTCCCTCTGTGGCCAGTTCGTCCACAGCTCGCCGAGATTTAAATAGTGCGGCGACTTGTAGTAGAGATACTGCATGATGTTAGTGGTGAGGTTCATGATGTCCTTGGTTTGCAGCAGGGAGCGGGTAGCTGATACCATTCCTAGGGGCCAGAAAATACTATAATAAATCAGCATCCAGCCCTGTTCAGCGAATCGAGAAACATCCTTCTTTCTGGATATAGCCAAGTATCTGGCGAGAGGACGGAGGAGATGTTGTATCAGGGCGGCGCGGATGCCGATGCAAAGCACAACGAAGACGACAACGAGGTAAAGGTCGTCATGGCCGGCGCCATATTTGCCGGTGTCAGGATTATGGTATGATAAGTTGAACAACTTGAATGTGTGTGGCCGCGCGGTAGGCACATAGATGTGAGCGAGGAGCGGCGGCACAACGATATTGAACGCAAGGGCTATGCGTGGGACCAGAGTGTTAGCACCATAGTATAAACATTAGAGCTCAGACCCTCATAAGGCAGGTTAGTGCCCCGGAGAGGTGATGGCGATCAAGGACGACGCACCAGTCTGATGGTCAAATAGCCATTGACTCAGCTTTCCTAGCCAGCCGTTAGCAGTCTTGTTCGCCTTCTTGATCTTGACCACCTGCATGATTGCAGCTGCTGCTTGCGACTGCTTGCGACTGCTTGCGACCTGAGTAGATAGACTCGTTCGGCGGCAGTGAAGGGGACGACGGAACGGGCGGGATGTCAAAAAATTATTGCACAAGTAAACAAAAAGCTTGGTCGTCGTGTCATGTCGTGCCTGCAAGTGCCTTGTCGTTTCATGCTGCTTGCAAGGCTGCCTACCACCGAACTTCAGAGAACTCATTTGACAAGTGACAGCAAGGCGATTCGTCTGCTGTAACGGCGGTGAGTGAATGCAGTTGCCCAGGTTCACTCGATATTTTCCACAGCGATAGATACATTGAAACGGCCACTGGAAGATGCCTTTCGGGGAATTGGCAGAATATTTGTTGATATCGCCACACTTGGGATCGAATCGTGGCTGGCGATTTATTCACCTACCAAGCCCACAAACAGAGATTGAGTTCATCGGCCTTGTATCGACATGAAATAATACTAGGGATTTTTGCTACTGTCTAGCTATGTATCTGCCCAAACAAGGCTGTTTTCGTAGACCTTTTCCTGATCCATAGTCCGTTTCTGGATTCTGACCGAGCTGGGTGCCAAGTGTGTTGCTCAGGAGTCAGGACAGCTAACTCCGACGCTTGTCGAGTCATAACATACTGTTGAGATTCATTTACACACCACACTCGTGTCGCCCTGGACGGCTCATTATTCAGAGCGATACTATGGTGCGACGAATTTTTCGGAGCAATATGACGACATAAGCTTCCGCGAGCCCTGGCCCGAGTAATCGTGTCGCCCTGGACGGCTCATTATTCGGAGCGATACTATGGTGCGACGAATTTTTCGGAGCAATATGACGACATAAGCTTCCGCAAGCCCTGGCCCAAGTAATGTGTGGGTCTGTCGCCGTGTAAGTACGCCAAGTTGCCAGCACGGGAAGAGCATGAGAAGCGTGACAAGTGCTAGTCTGCTCTCCTCTTTGGTAAGCAATATTTTGTGCGTCTAGAACTCATGCATGCTTCACCTCAACACTCGGATTCGTGGTAGGGAGGGGCTTGATTCTTATATGGATATAGCCCAGAGAACTCATGACTTGCAAGGTTACTGTGGCAAGCCTCAGGCCCAGTCCAGCTATCAGAGCTGCCATTCGGGTCGCATCATCGGGTCGCATTACTCTGGCTAGATGCTATTCTGCCATGTCCATAACCTGCCAGAGTGCCTCTCTGTTATGCTTCACCTCTTCCAGGGAAAGCTTATAGGAAACAATATCAACTATCTGCCCCGATCTGATAAGCTCTCCGCACAATTTTCTCACTTATAACGGGACCAAACAAACTTCGCGACGCCCTTCCCAAAAAAACAGTGCAACGGTACAAGCCAAGCAAAAAGCTGTGATGAAATCCGCCTCCAAGCGCCGAAAGGCCACTGCTCCTCCAAAGGGCGATCAACACGAGGACCACCGCCCATGGACATATCCTCTCCTCGTCATCCTCAGCGTCCTCGCCTTCTACGCCACCAAGCCAACCGACTCCAACCCAGCCCACCAATTCCTCTTCCTCTCCTACAAACTCCCCAACGGCGACGGCATCCCGGGCCCCCTCGGCGGCGGCCCCATCCAATACGGCAAAGGCCCCGCCGACTTCGCCTTCGTCACCTTCTACACCATCGTCCTGACCTTTACACGCGAGTTCACCATGCGCCAAGTGCTCCACCCGCTCGGCCGCAAAGTGTGCGGCATCGCGCCGCGCGCCAAGCGCCAGCGCTTCGCCGAGCAAATGTACACGGCGCTGTACATTGCCGTGTTTGGGCCCTTTGGCTTGTACGTGATGCGCCGGACGCCCGTGTGGTATTTTAATACTCGCGGCATGTACGAGGGGTTCCCGCACACGCTGCAAGAGGCCGAATTCAAGGCGTACTATTTGCTGCAGGCGGCGTTTTGGATGCAGCAGGTTGTGGTGATGGTGTTGGGGCTGGAGGAGCGGAGGAAGGACTTTAAGGAGCTGGTGGCGCACCATATCGTCACCGTGTTTCTGATTACGTTGAGCTACTGCTTTCACTTCACGTATATGGGCATTGCGATATACATCACGCATGATATCAGCGATTTCTTCCTCGCTGTGTCCAAGTCGCTGAATTACGTGGACCACCCTGCGCAGGGGCCGACGTTCGCGTTGTGTATCGGCATGTGGATATACCTGCGGCACTACCTCAACCTGCGCATCCTGTACTCGATGCTCCCTGGCGCCGAGTTCAGCACTGTCGGGCCGTACACTCTGGATGTGGGAACGCAGCAGTACAAGAGCCCGTTGGCGAATGTTATTACGTTTGCCATGCTGGCGGCTTTGCAGTCTTTGAATATTTTCTGGCTGTATTGCCTTCTTCGCAGCGCGTATCGGCTGGTGTTCTTGGGAGTTGCGAAGGATGATCGGTCCGAGGGGGAAGAAGAGAAGGAGGAGGAGGATGATCAGGTGATTGCAGGGCGGCAGGTGCACACCAAGCAAGACACTCAGGAACATGTTCAGGATGTGTCGGTGAGCAAGGTGGGAAAGATGTCGGCCAATGGTAATGGGAACGGGAATGTGCCTGCACGAAGGAAAAGCACGAAAGCAAAGCCCAAGAAATGAGGTTTATAGAAAGACGGCTTGCTTTACGGCTACTGAGTACTCAACATAATGAATGCCCTACGATAATAGCAACGAATATATGCCGAGCTTTGTATAGAGTAGAAGAAAGGATAGTCTAGAGGTGGACCAAGTTTAACCAGATATAAACTTCAAATAGTACTCTTTTCTCAACGCTGACTGCCTTCAACATCGCAGAGATGGTCGGTGAATAGTATACTTAACCAGAAACAAGAAATCAGAAATCCTCTCCCACACATCCTCACAGTACCCTCCCCCTCCTCCGCTCATACAACGCCGCCTTCAACACCCTCGGCAAATGCACCTCCTCCTCACCCGCAAGCGCCCCCCGAAACACAGCAGCCATAGCATCCGACAAGCCAATGCCCACCGCCGCCGCAACCCACTCCTCCAACTCCACCTCGCTCACCTCCTCCCCCGTCTGGGTGCACAGATATTCCCGAATCTGCGCCACCTCCAGCTCTGTATCGCCCGACTCGTGGAGATACACAACAGCTTTCTTCTCGTCTCCGGCTGCTGCCCCCGTCATCGCGGCGCCCACAACCCCCGCCGTCACACTCTCCGGCCTCACCAAATCAACCCACCCGCTCCCGCGCACCCGCGGCACCTTCCGCAAGCGAAGCGAGTAATCCAGCATATTCTGCACTACATCCGCCGCCTCACCACCACCCCCAACCGCCCGCTCCGCCTCAGGTCGCATGATACTCGACGGCCGGTGTATCCACACCGGCTGCCCCGTCGCCTGCGCAACCCGCTCGAGGTACACCTCGCCGGCCCACTTAGAAGCGACGTAACCAGGACCTGTACTCGGCGGCTCGTACCCGCGAACAGACACCTCGCCCAGCGCGACCTCGCTGCGCGGGAGGAACATGCACACCCCCGTCGTCGAGATGTAGTGCAGCGGAACCTTACGAGGCAGACACAAACGCGCGAGCTCCGCGGTGGCGCCGACGTTGGCGCCGCGGAGCGACGCGTACGACTTGAGGTGCGAGACGTCGGCGCCGTTGTGGATGACGGCGTCGGCTGTGGCGAAGATGTGCGCGGCGGCTTCGGGGGTCAGGCCGAGGCGGGGGTGGCGGAGGTCGCCTTCGTGGTAGGATACTTTGGGGCCGAGGTGGGAGAGGGCGGCGCGGCGCTGGGGGGTGAGGGCGCGGATGGCGATGCAGATTACTTGGTGGATGGTTTCTTGGGCTGCGAGGGCGCGGGCTAGGTGTTGGCCTAGGAAGCCGGTGACGCCTGTTAGGATGATGGTGCGGGGTGGGGTTGCGAGTGGGTTGGCGTGGATGGTATCCTGGGGGTTTTGGGATAGCCCGGGTAGAGGTGCTGTCTCGGCAGCCCAGTCGATGTGAGGGGCATTCTCCTCCAGCTCGTCTTCTCCTTGTTCGCCCATGGTGGGTAGGAGCCGCGCCATAGATCGTAACGTGCTCGACTCGAATAGGTTCAAGAGCTGCGTGGAGGCGCCGAGCTGCTTGCGGATCTTGCTCTGCAACTCGATCAACAGCAGAGAAGTGCCACCAATTCCAAAGAATTCTGACTCTGCGTCAATTTGGTGCAAACCGATCAACTCTTCAGGCACGACATCTTCCCAGAGACTCTTGAGTGTAGTCTCGGCCTTGGTTAGCTTTGGGCCATTTTGTCCAACCTGAGGTGCAGCCTGGCGTGGTATGGCCAAGGACGACAATGCCCGCCTGTCGACTTTGCCGGCCACCGTCCTCGGCATATCGTTGAGTACGAGGATTGCCGAGGGGCACATGGCACGCGGCAGTGGGAGATTGGCAAGCAGGTCTTGCACGAAATCGTTCTGACTTTCGGAGCTGGAGTTCTCACTGGTGGAGGAGAAGACGACATGGACGACCATGAACTTGGATGCTCCGTCAGCCGTGGAACGCATGGACGCCACAGCATCGGCAAGTACTCCATTGGAGGCGCGAAGCACGGTCGACTCGATGTCCCTCAAGTCGGCACGTACCCCGTTGAGCTTGACCTCGGTGTCGTCTCCAATGCGGCCTTTCAGAACAAGTGTGCCGTCGGGCTGCAAGAACCCAGCATCGCCAGTGCGATACATGGTCGTAAAGCCGCGCTTGGCGTCTTGCTCTGTCGCAAAGGCGTCTGGCAAAAACGAAGCTCGCGTGCGCTCTTCGTTGTTCAGATACCCGATGGCGACCCCGACGCCGCCGATGACGACTTCGCCTGCCTGGCCTATGGGCTGGAGCTTCTGCTTGTCGTTCACAATGTAGAAAGCCTCGTTTGCAGACGCTCTCCCTACCGGAATTGTGTCCTGATAAAAGCCAGGTGTGTGATAGAACAGCTCCGTCTTGGTCGAGCCACACGTCGTCTCCGTCGGCCCGTACACATTGTAGAGACGGAGGTCGGGCCGAGACACCTCGCGGAAGAGCTGGAGCAAAGGCTCCGTCACCGGCTCGCCTGCCACCAAGGCGACGCGCCAGGGCGACGATCGCAAGAAGGCTTGGTTTTCGCGGCGCATCCAGCTCTTGTACTCGGTCGGCGTCGCATACGTAGCAGTGACACCCTCGCTGGCCACCAGCTCGGCCATGGCCCTCGCGTCCGCGCGCATCTTGTGAGTGACGATGTGCAAGCGGGCGCCAACGCCGAGCGCCAGGAAGATTTGCGTCACGGATACGTCGAAGCTCCATGCACTCTGGGTCAGCACGGTGTCCTGCGTCGTCAGGTTGTATGTAGCTGCACAGTGGTCGAACTCGTGCTTCAGACCGCTGTGGCACAGGATGACGCCTTTGGGAGTGCCGGTTGAGCCGCTGGTGTAGAGGATGATGGCTGGCGTGTCTGACTTGGCAAGGACGGGGACGGGCGGAGCGGAGCCTGAGTATGCTTGTATGCTTGACACGTCGATGATCTTGGGGTTGTTTGTGCTCTCGGCCAGCAGCGTGTCTACCATGTCGGACGTGTGTTCATGGACGAGCACGGCAACAGGCTGGCAGTCGCTCACCATCAAGGCCAGCCTCGCAACTGGTGTAGCCACGTCAAGTGGCACATACACCGCCCCAACCTTCATGATGGCAATAAGCGACGCGATCCATCGCACTGTGGCATGCTGAAAGATGCCGATCCGGTCGCCAGGCTGTATATTTTCGTTCAGCAGTCGATTCGCAATTGCATTGACATGCTGCGAGAGTTCTCGATAGGTGAGCGATGCCCCCTCACTGTCTGTAAGGGCTACATGTTCCGCCACGGTCGGGAAGAGGCTTTCGAATCTGTGAATCAAAGTTTCCGGCCAAGTGGAGTTGAAACTTGGACCTAGACAGATGTCAGCATGTAAATAGCAAAGTTGGTATCAGCGCCAAAGACTCACCGCGGCCAAGATCCAGTGCCTTTTGCAGCACTGGTTCTCTGAAAACCCAATCATTTCCAATCTCTTTCATGGGTGCATCCGCAAACTCTCTCAAAATATCCTCATACCCATGTTGCAACAATAATGCATCACTCTCGGTGTACAGCGACTCCTGTACGTTCAACAGAATACGCGTGTCGCCGGTTGTATTGTTGAGAACAGTAAAAGTGATGTCGTACGGCAGCTCGGCCATGTCCCTGCTAATGTATCAGCTCACATCCAGTAATTGCCTTGTGTGTGAAACAACCGCGTCCATGGGACTTGAACACTACAAGGGACAAAGAGATGAAAAGAAGAGTACTTACTGCCTCACAGTATCCATCCGACACCCCAAAAATCTCTGCCCATCCTCCATATCATTCTCCGCATAATTCAAAAACGCCTGCGCCAACGGCGTATGCGTCGCCCCCCTCGCGACCCTCAACTCATTCAAAATAACATCCAGCGGAATCGAGTGTCCCAGCACCTCAAAAGCCCGCTCCTTGGCCGCCGCCAAGCTCTCCGCAAACGCCTCGTCCCCGCGAGCCCGCATCCGCAAAGGCAGCATGTTCAAGAACGGCCCGATGCCAGTGCGCATGTGGTCGTCGTTCCGGCAGCTATCCGCCACGCCGATGCACACGTCGTCGACGCCCAGGAAGCGGTGGAGGAGGATCTTGAACGCCGCGAGGTGGAAGTGAAAGGGCGTGGCGCGGTGCTCGCGTGCGACGCGGCGGAGTTTGGCTGTGAGCTGCGCGTCGATGCGGAATTCGGGGATGCGGCTGGCGTAGCGGGTCAATGGTTTTCGTTCGGCGAGCTGGCTGCGGTGGAGGGGGAGAGGATCGGGGAGAGTTTGGAATTGGCCTTTCCAGAAGTGGATGGCGTCGGCCCATTCGCCCGCGGCGTACTGCCTGGCCTGCTCGTCCGAGTAATCCAGATATTGCAGCGGGGCGGACTCGATGGGCACGCTGTTGTAGAGGCGCTCGAGGTCCATCATGACGGCGTCGTTGCTCAGGCGGTCAAAGAAGATGTGGTGCGAGCTCATGAGGAGGTAGTGATCGGTGGGCGAGTAAGAAAGGAGGATCATCCTGGTGGCGAGGCCTGACCTGAGGTCGAACTCGTGGGCCCTGAGCGCCGCGTACTCGGCGCTGAGGTCGTCCTTGGTGCGGATGCGCCTGGTCTCGAGCGCGAGGCGCGCGGTCTTGAGCACGCCCTGGGAGTGGAGGCCGTCGTCTGCCGAGGTGAGGATGCAGGTGCGCAGGGCCTCGTGGCGGGCGCCGAGCTGGCGGATGGCGCGGGAGAGGTCGGCGGTGCGGATGTTGCCGCTAAGATGGAGCATGACTGTGTTGTTGAGAGTGGTCTTGTCAGACAGCAGCTCGTGCACGAAGAGGAAGACAGACTGGGTGTGAGACAGGCGGCCGGACCTTGACAAATCGAGGGCTTGTTGCTCTTGTTCGAGATTCTCCACCACTTCCTCTGGGATGGGGTCGACATCAGAGGAAGCCCCTGTTGCCGGGGTTTCGCCGCCCGAGGATAGTGTCTCTGATGAGTCCGGGGACGGAGAATCGCTGTCGAGGGATGACAGTTTCGGCACCAGCTCGTCGGGGATTTCGTCGACTGCCTGGTCAATGAGCTCTTGGAGGGCGGTGCCCTTGAGGATGCGGAGAGCTGGGATGTTGATCTGGAAGTTGTTGAGGAACCAGGATCGGATGCGGACAGCAACGAGTGAGTCCAGGCCCAATTCGTCGGTACGAACCAGAGGCGTGATGGCGTAGTCGTCGCTGAGATGAAGCATCTTGCGCATCTCGGTGATGAAGGAGTCTAGAGCAGTTGTCAGTGTCTTGTGCGTCTTGGCTTGAGAAGTGGGCCGAAGGAAGGGAACAAGAAAGGCAGCCCAAGTGTGATGAGATGAGTAAAGTAAATAGAGAAGTTGGTCTCACTAGAAATGATATCGTCCACCTGCTCCTTGGTCGTCGCACCAGCCAACTGGTCCTTAATAGACGCCCCAGCCTCGCCCTTATCGGCACTCGTATCCTCAACAGCATCTCGGACACCAAGACAGGCAAATTGAGGGTACTGGTACCAATGCGGTCTATCGGGCTGAGACACAGGAATACGCCTGAGGCCAATAGACAGCTGCCACTCGGCGGCAGCAGACTCGGGCTTTCCATAAGGAATAGCCTCGGCCAGTGTCTGGTGAACATCCGTCTCCGAAATCGTCAGCAGACCGCGGTCCCACGAGGGCATGGTCAGCATGTTGCCCTTTTCGCGGGTAATGTAGCCGGTGCCCATGATCAAGCCCAGCTCGACGACGGTAGCCGGCAGGCCGCGTCTGCGTCGGTCGTGGGCCAGGCCGCTCATGAAGAGGTTGGCGGTCGTGTACGCCATCTGGCCGGGATTGCCGGCAACGGTAGCGACCGAGGACAAGAAGATGAAGAAGTCAAGCGGGGTATCGGCCAGCAGACGGTCCAGGTTCAAACTGCCGTCGACCTTGGGACGCATCGCGTGCGCGAAGCCTTCCAAATCCAAATCTCTCAAGGCGTGATCGTACAGAATCATAGCACCCTGATAGACACCTGCGATCGGGGGCAGCTCGGAGACCATGCCAGCGTGCGCCTGTTCCAGCGAGTCGTAGTCTGTCAGATCGCAGGCGACGACGCGGACGACGGCGCCTCGGCGGTGGGTTGTGGCGAGCCAGACGGGGTCGACGATGGGGTTGCGGCTGGACATGACCAGGTGCTTGGCGCCGTTGCGGATCATCCAGTCGGCGATGGACACGCCGAGGTCTCGGGAGAGGCCGACTAGCCAGTAGGTGCGGTCGGACCTGAAGCGGACTGAGACGGGCTGGACGGTGATGCTGACTGAGGGCGCGGTCCAGTTGATGATGGTGAAGGCGTCGTCGATAATAGCTTGCGGGTTTGACAGCTCGTCGATGTTGACTTGTCCCACGGAATCAACATCAGCATCGCCATCTTGTGTCAATGTCAGCTGCTCCAGAGCGGCGTCCATGGCGCCACTCAACAGCAGTTGCACCTCGTTGCTGGCCCCTCTGGCACCGCTTACAACACCCGGAAGCAATGATTCAATGCCGACAACGGGCACATTGGGCGGCAAGCACGAGGCAATCGTCGACTCTCGCTGCGGGCCCAGCACCGTGAAGTCGACACACCGCGCCACATTGGCCGGCAGAATGGCTCGCAGCTCCGACTGGCGCAAGTATGGATGAATGTGCGTCAACAGCGATGGAGACTGCTCCGCGGCTTGTTGCGATGAGGTTGTCCAAGTCACTTTCACTGACACTGATGCTGCTTTGGCGTTGCGGATGACGAGGGCCGCTACTGCCGCCGGAGCGTTGTGCACGACGATTCCTCCTGCGTATACATCGCGGCTCGAGACGTCATGATCAATGAAAGCTGACAAGAGAAGCTGTGCCGTGACAAGCGTCAGGAATACTGCTGCCGAGTCTTGAATGATGGTAGCAGCTCGGTCGTCCGGAATGGCAACGAGGCTGTTTGCGTCGAGCTCGACAAGCGAGGCATTTGAGTCAGAAAGACCAAGGTATTGCACGCCCGTCTTGGTGCAGCGGCCTAGCACGACATAGCCGTTGCCATTGTCGGCTGTTTGGATGCCGCGCAGGCTGGAGTGGCTCACTTGGAGAGTGACAAGTTCAACAGCAGTGTCGGTGTCCGTGTTGGTGGTGATGTTGTGTCCGAGACGGAGGCCATGTCGGCCCGATTCCGCCGATAAAACAACCCTTGTCTCGGCCGGTTGCACGCGCTTAGTAATGGCCCGCCGGCCCGAATTGTACCGGTCGTTCGCATCCGGAGCCGGCTTCAACCGCGGCACCCGCTCACGGCCATCGGCGTCGATGATGATTTCCTGCTCGACACTCCACAGCGTTCCGTGCTTGGACTTCTTCTTTGACTTCTCCCTGGTGATGGATGCCTGGAATCGCAGCACCGCCTCGGCCAGTCGCCGCGCGTCGATCTTGGTCACCTCCTGGAAGTCCACAAAGTGACAGCGCATCTCGGCGTGCTCCCACAGCGCCGACCGTGCAAAGCCAATGGCCATGTTGCCGAAGGGGTTGTCCACCAGTCGGTCCTGCGTCACCCACACAATCGCTGCTTTGTCGCTGCTGAATAGCTTCTTGATGCCCTCCCAGCAAGCGGGTGTTGTGTCCTTGAAGACCGGATGGTCGAGGTCTTCCAGCACGAGTACAGTCGCATCCGTCAGGTCCGTCACGTCCGCAGCGTCAGCGTCATGATCGTCGGCAAGCTCAGCCAGCGACTTCAAACGCGTAATGTCGTCGCAGAAGCCGCGCATAGCCTTGTGCACATCCTCAACCAGACGCGAGACGCGGAACGTCGTGCCGCCCACAATATAAAGATGCTTGACAACCGCCGTCTGCGCCGCCAACAGCGACGACGGAGCAGCCACGAGCGGCTCGCGCAAGAACTCGACCCACTCGTCGACGGCCTGGCTCACAATCACCGAGTTCGGGAACTCGAGCGCATCCTGCGCCGGCGTCATGGTGTCGATGCCCGAGAAGCCGCACGTCCGCAACACCGCGTCCCACTTGGCGTCCGACACGCCCGCGCCCAGTGTCCGGCCCTCGCCCATGCCGGCCCACCACCCGGGTAGGCAGCCGAAGAGCGCCGTGCCGCGGATCATGTCGACGTTGGTCACCTCGTACAGCACAAGATAGCCGCCGGGCTTGAGCAGCGACCGCACCCTTCGCACCGTCTGCTCGAGGCTCGCGGTGGCATGCAGCACGAGACTAGCCACCACCACATCGTAACTCCCCTCCTCAAACCCCTGCGCCGCCAAATCCTGCTCGAGATCCAGCACGCTATACGTCATGCGATTCCCCATACCCAGCGCCTCAAATTCCGCCTGCGCCGCGTCAAAGAACCCCGCCGAGACATCCGTAAACGCATAACTCGCCAGATCATCCCCAATCCTCTTGAGTATTTCGCGCGTCGCCCCGCCCGTGCCCGCGCCAACCTCGAGAAACCGTGCGCTGGGATACCGCCGCGCAATCTGCACCGCCGTCTCGGCCATGACCTTTGCGCCGCGGATCACAATCTCGCCCGCGGCGTAGTACTCGGCCAGCAGGCCGTTGTGCATCAGGTGCTCGAGCATGGTCGTCTCGCCGCGGATCGCGCGCGCCATTTGCGCGCCGACGACGTGCATTGTCTTGATTTCGGGCTTGTCCTCGTGGGCCGCGCATATGCGCTGGATGTCGGAGAGGGTGTCGTTGATGCAGGCTTTTTTGAGGTAGCGGTGCTTGCCTGTGAGGACGAGCTTGTGGGTGTGCTCGGCGAAGTTGAGGTAGGCACCGAAGAAGGGGTCGGCGCGCCCAGGGTGATCCGCGGGGATTTCGTCCAGCAGGCGGCGCAGGTAGAAGTAGCTGCCGCGCTCGTTGGCCATTGCCACCGCCTTTTCTTCTGCTGTTGCGCGGTACGCGGCGACGTTCTCGTCGGCGTGCGGCTCGCCGTTGAACCAGTGCGCCGCGTAAAAGGCCGGCGAGTCGTCTGCCGCCGTCGCCGGTGTGAAGGGGACGACGTGCATACCCTCGACTTGGACGGCGGTGTGTGCTGCGCCGGTGCTGGAGGCGTGTATCTCCACGTCGCCTTTGAAGCCATAGCCCGACGCTGCGCCTTTCGATTCGGGGCCGTCTAGCATGGAGGCGACGAAAGGGACGGATTCTGTGTCGGACCAGTGATGGCCACAAAGCGAGGGATCGAGTCTGATCCTCTCGATGCGCGTGGGGAGGTGCAGCGTCCAGAGCCCGCCGTCTTCAGGGTAGCTGAATGCCAGGATGATGGAGTGAAAGGCGGCATCTAACACAGCAGGGTGGATCATCAATCCGGCCTCGTGGTCAGACAAGGCGAGCTGTCCAGAGGCTTTCCCAAGCTTGCGCCTTAATTCGGACAGAGCCTTGAAGGGGCCGGTGTAGCCGTACCCCACGCCCTTGAGCGAGGAATAGGCAAGCTCCGTGTCGACGTTCACCATGTATGGCTCAAGACACGATGTCGCAGGCAGTCTTGTGGTGTTGTCTGCCAACGAGGAACTGTCCCCGACCAAGACAGAGATCTGGCAGCTGGCTACAAGGTGAAAGTCCTGCTTGGGCCCAGTCAATGCCTCATAGGTAAAGTGAGCCGTGACGCGTCCGGAACCGTGGCTGATGTTGCTGATTACAGAGCGGACTTCGATTGCCGCGTCTTGATCGTCGTTGCCAAAGACCAAGGCTTGGTGGATGACAAGGTCGTCGAGCTGCACAAGCTGCACAGTGGATCCCTCCTTGACCAAGAAAGGAGCCGTCTCGATGGCAGTGACTGCATAAGCAGCCGCCGGGAAAACAGTCTGACCCTGGATCCGATGATGATGAACCCACGGCAGGTCCACAGGTCGCAGGAGAGCTTTCCAGGTAAGCTGCTGCGACGAGCTCTGTGGCTGCAAGTCGCCCAGCAGAGGATGGACCGCCTGGCTTCTAGTTCGCAGGTTGTGCGAGAGTTGCGACTCGTGCCAGTAGCCTTCGTGACTGTGATTCCACTGGTAGGTCGGCAAGCCTGTGACAAACTGCTTGCCCGATGCCTCGCCTCCCATTGCAGACTCGTAACCATCCCAGTCAATGTCTAGGTTGTCGGTGCAAGTCCACATATACCCAACCGCGCTGGACACACTCTCGATGGCGTCTCTGTTGCGCTGCAGCAAGTGCGTGTAGGGCATGTTGTCGACGTGCAAGTCTCGCAACGTGTCGAGGACAGGACCTTTCAGGGCAGGGTGCGGCCCAACCTCAATCACCGCATCAAACGGGCCTCCAGCCAAGTTGATGGCCCCTTGGGTCGCCTGCATGAACAGGACGGGCGATAAGAGATTGTCTACCCAATACGAGGGATCGACACCCGCCGTCTCGTCGACAGGCCGGTCGGGATGGACGCTGGACACCCAGACAGTCTGCTTGCCCGCTCCCCGGTCACGCGGCCCAGTCGGGTAGAAAGGCCTCATCGAGTCCAGATACGCCTGTGCACACGGCGCCATGTGGACAGAGTGATATGCCTTGTCCACCTTGAGACGACGAACAAACTTATTCTCGTCTTCGAAAATGTCGCTCATGTCGCCGATGGCATCTTGGTCCCCAGACAAGGTAAGACTTGCAGACGAATTGCACGCCGCGACCGTCACCTTGCCCTTGAACTCGACGTCGTCACAGAGCTCCTGCGCATCCTCGAGACTCGTCCCGACAGCAAGCATAGCGCCCTCGACGCCACCGGGTCCACCAGCCAGTCTGGAATGCAAACCACGGTAGTAAGCAATGCGAATCGCATCTTCGGCAGACAAAAAGCCGGCCGCAAAAGCAGCCGCGATCTCCCCAGACGAGTGCCCTACCACAGCCGCAAAGTGGATCCCACACCGGCGCAGCAGCTCCACCAGAATGACCTGCACCGCCGTACACAACGGCTGCGACACCGCCGCCGTCCCAACCCTACTGCTGGAGGTCGCCGCAAGCAACTCCGCGCGCAGCGTCCACCTCGGACGGTCCAGCTCGGGCAGCCGCGCCAGCGTATCATCCATAGCGGCCAACAAGCCCGCAGCAAACTCACTCCGCTCGACCAGCTCGGCGCCCATGCGCGGCCACTGCGCACCCTGCCCGGTAAAGATGCCGAGCAGCCGCGTCGCGCGGGTGCTCGTCGCCGCGGACTTGGCCGCGAGCTGCAGGCTGTTGCTGCTGCTGCTGTCTTTCGTTAAGCCCTGCAGGCTCGCCAGCAGCACGTCGATGGACGATGCGGGGAGGGAGACGCGGAGTGGGAGGCGTGAGCGCCGTGCTCGGAGGCTCCAGGCGAGGTCTGTGGGGCTGGTGTGCGGGTGCTGCGAGAGGTAGGTGGCGTAGGCGGCTAGACTGTCTAGGAGGGATTGTTTGGATTGCGCTGAGAAGAGGAATGGGGAGAGGGCTGTGCTGTCTTTGACTTTCTCGTTGTCGGGATGTTGTGCTGGTGGCTCGAAGCTCTCGAGGATGACGTGCGCGTTGGTTCCGCCAAAGCCAAAGCTATTGACGCTCGCGCGCCTCGCTTGGCCCGGCGCAGGCTGCGGCCACGGCGTGAGTTCTTGTGGGATCCGCAAGTGGTTGTAGAACGGCAGAATGTCCGGGTTGAGCTTTTCGAGTAGCATGTTGGGCGGGATGAAGCCGTGCTTCATGGCCTGCACGACCTTGAGAATGCCAGCCAAACCGGCGGTGCTCTCAGTATGGCCGATAATCGTCTTAATCGAGCCCACAAACAAGCGCTCCGCGTGGTCGTCCGCGCCAGCCTTCTCAAAAAACGACGTGTGCACAGCCTCCGCCTCAACCGGATCACCCGCCGGCGTGCCCGTCCCATGCGCCTCAAAATACTGACACCGATCCGCCCCCACCGCCGGGTCCAGCCCCGCGCGCGCATAGGTCTCACGAATCAACGCCGTCTGCGCCGCCGCCGTCGGCATCGTAATCCCACGACTCCGCCCGTCCTGATTGACGCCCGTCTCGCGGATCACCGCCTCGATGTGGTCGCCGTCCGCGAGCGCCGCGCTCAGCGTCTTGAGCACGACCGCGGCGACGCCGTCGCCGCGCGCGTAGCCGTTGGCCGCGTGGTCCCACATGCGCGAGCGGCCCTCGGGCGAGAGCATCTTGAGCTTGCTTTCGTGGATGAAGGGTTCCGGGCCGAGGAGGAGGTTGGTGCCGGCGGTGAGGGCGACGCGGATGGCGCCGGAGCGGAGGGCTTGGACGGCTTGGTTGAGGGCGACGAGACTTGATGAGCAGGCTGTGTCGATGGTCATGGAGGGGCCATGCCAGTCGAAGAAATATGAGACTCGGTTGGATACGATGCTGCGGGCGGTGCCTGGTTTTTTTTATCGTGGGTTAGTTACTTGCGAGTCTTGTTTGTATGGCAACAGCTACGTACCTATTGCACAATACGTCGGGATATGCTGCACATCCCGGAACTGTACAGATTCATAGTCCACATACATGAGCCCAACATACACTCCGGTGTTGGACCCTCGAAGCCCTTCGATCGTCAACCCTGCGTCCTCCAAGCCCTCATACACCGTCTCGAGCAGCAGCCGCTGCTGCGGGTCCATGGCTTTGGCCTCGGCCTGGCTGAGGTTGAAGAACTGCGCGTCGAACTTGGCGACATCGTCCTGTAGTAGGTACGCATGCTTGACATTGGCATGGCCCGGGAACTGCGAGTCCGGGTGGTAGAATCCGCGGACGTCGAACCGCGAGGGCGGGATCTCAGAAAGCACGTCTCGTGGCTCGCGTACCAAGTCCCATAGTTTGGAGGACGACGTGGCGCCGCCTGGGAAACGGCAGCCGCTGCCGATGATGGCGATGGGCTCGTTTGAAATTAACATTGTGGGTGACAGTGGCTATAGTTTGGAGATCGTTATGCAGGAGGCAAACCCAGATGATGCTTCAGTCACAACTATGTTGTTTGTTCCGTTTACGCTATAAAGTATGTCGTTCGGATCTTGTGCCTTCCTTCAGTTAAAACATTCTAAAGTGCAACCTTGGCAGTCTGTCGAGATGGCGTGCAATAAATCTTACCGATGTCATGTATCCATCGTTTCTTAATCGTGAGATCTAGGTTCCCCATTAGACGAATAAGTGAACCGCTACGGAAATCGCGGGAGGTCGATTCCCATCTAAGGAAAAAGTATATAATTCGCGATTTCTCTATTGTTTATTAATACTTTTGGAAGGTTGTCTAATATTTATAATCGTAGAATATAGCTCTAAAAAGTACAGTCATTTCAGAATTAGGGTTAAATTTGAGTAATTAAATAAAATCACTATTCTAGAATTTCCCAATTTTAAGAAAATTTTCAAAAACGCTACTTTATTTTCTAGACCTCAAACCCTAACCCGGACGATAAAAAGACCCTAACGTAATCGATAAAGCTTGATTTTTTCTATATTAAACAATTTTATTATTATTTTTTATCTCCAGTATTGCGGAAGTTATATATTATTGCAGTTTCAAGGAAAGTAGATATTCTTTTAAAGAGCGCTATACCCGATTCGGCCTAGTTTTGAATCTTTTCATATATGACATTTCAGCTATTCTTTGATATTTTTTTAGTATTTTTATTTTGAATTATAGTTGCCTAACGTTTTAGTTATTAAAGAATTTTCTTTTAAGCTTGCGCTAAGTTACGTCAAGCTTGCGAATAAGCATTCTCTATTTTAATCTAGTATTATAAAGCTAGATTATTAGAAAGCGGATATATAAAAGCTTTGTATAGCTGATTTTAACATAACCTAACTTTAAAGAAAAACGCTAGATGAAAAAAAGATTTATAAAAGTATATAAGTTTGAAAAGAAATTTATATATTGGATATAGCTCGATCGGGCTTGATATTAATCAGAAACTCCCTATTATATTCAAGAAAAGCCTAAGTAAAGTTTCTATAATACCTCTACTAATATTGAATGAAGAAATTAATAGAATTTAAATAGAATATAATACGCTATATAAAATAAAGTAAGGATTTTTTATATTTAGGTTAGGGTGCGTGCAATACAGTTACTAATATATATTTTGCTCTTTTCAATTTAATTTTTTCCAAAAAAAATGAAAAAGCTACATAATATAGAATTCTAGCGTTTCTACCCCTAACCCTCAAATTTCAAATTAGCTAATGTTTTATAAAAATAGTAAAGAATCGAAATCGAAATCGCCGAATTTGTTGCTTTAAAGCTCGTTTATATTTTACTTAAAACCTCTATTTTCTATAACGGTACGGCTATATAGGTGCGCGAATGAACGAACTGGAGGTTCGTTTATTCTAGGTCTTTTGGTATCGTGGGGATTGAGTTGGCATATTTACTCAAGCCGTCATATTTTCTATAATATTAGATGAGCTAAAGAGCGCTTTCGAATATTCGATTTCAATTTTTTCCGATTTAAAGAAAGATCTTATAGAGATATATAGAAATGTAAGCTTTATAAAATAATTTATTTATTATTTAAATTCAATTTTAATGTTTATAAAAAGAAATGTAGGGTGCATATATGTTACTCGAGTTATGTGACAATACGGCTATATAGGTGTGCGAATGAAACAGCTAGGACGTTATTCTATTTTAGGTCTTTTAGCTATAACGGTTAATTTAGCACATTTAATCAAGCCCCGTTACAGGTTAACTTCTTTAGTAATAGAGTCGTCGAATTAGCGGTAGTTGTGGGCTAAGTTACACTATTAGCTGGAAAGCCGACCGACGTCTAATCTAGCCGTGGACGTTGCTTACGTAAGCTGGCCTTTGGAATGCCAGCTGCGGCGTATAAAGACGAGCTTTGCACGGCAACGATACTATTTATTTAATAAGAAATACTATTTATAATACTTTAATTTTTATTTTAATTTTCGTTTTAATTTTCGTTTTTAATATAAAAAATATTTGCTTTTAAATCTTTTGAATATTTGATTAATATTTTGATATTTAAAATTAAATCGCTTAAATTTATTAAGTTATATTCGTTATAATTTAAAGGAAAATCCATTGTTTTTCTTCATTATTTAATTTTAAAGAAAATAGAGATTTCAAACAAAATTTTAATAAATAGTAGTAATAGCTTTAACGATTTCAATTTAGCTCTTTTTATAATATTATTAAATATTAGCTAATTTTAAATCTTAGAATTAGAAGCAAGAAAATAGGAATTCTATATCATATATCTTTTTCCCTTTTCTTAAAAAAAAAGCGTGAAATATATATTATTAATTGTAGCTTATAAACCTTCATTAGAATTTAAAATAAACAGTTCAATTTATTCTATAAATCGTAATTTACTTTATACTTTATGAACTTTCAATTTACTTTTCTATTGAATATTAATCGAGATATAATTCAAACTTCGGCATTAAACCTATTTTTAGACAAATAAGGAACACTGATCGTATATCGCAAATTCATTCCTGTAGTGCGGATTTACCCGTCTTCGCCCAAGATGGACAAATTCAAGAGATGATACGGAAGTGCCGACTCTAGACTACTGGGCGTGCAATCAGGATGTGGATACAAGCATTATTGTTATGAAACAACGTCCGATAGACGAATCGGAATTCCCGTCCTTTTTAGTTTTGAGGGGGGGTCTATTGGCGAGCGCTTGGTGCCGCGTGGGCCCCACGAGTAAAGTACAGAATAATGGGCCTCCGAGTCGTCAGGATACCTCCGAAATTCTGGTGATCGGTGCGGTAATACTCTCCGAAACACATAGCTCCTTGAGCTAAGGGAGAGGCGTTGAGCTCGTTGGACGTCGAGCGGTATGTGTGAGTGAAGACCCTAAGGAATACTACATAAGCATTGTCTTCAATCATTGCACATCGAGCTGCTTCCATAGTGCAAGCCCGTATTTAGAAAACCTATGCCAGGCCAAGATTCTCATTTCAGCTCCCAAACTCGAGTACGAAAACTATTACAATCCCGAGTCGACTGGTCATTCCATTTGTTGAGTTGCATGGCAGCAGCACGATGTTAGATATTGCACTCCTTAGGGCGAGCCTGTCAGCCCGTGACTATGCCATTCTTGCATTTAGCAGCGTGAGTAGTAACCACTACTTGTCGAATCCTGAGAGGTCTAAGTCTTGGTGCAAAGACACTCAGTTTAAAATCTGACTATGTTCCTCTATAGATTGTTGCGTATAGCTTGCTGCGCTGTACCTATTTACTGTGGTTCCATCCTTTGGCGAAGTTTCCTGGGCCTCGGTGGGCTGCCGTGTCCAATGTTTGGTATGGATACCAATGGTAAGCATCACCTCTCTGCGGAGGACAGTGGAAGCAGTTGGGCAGTGGGCACTCGGAGTCGGAGCGATGCATCGCTAACGTTGTCCGGCTTCAAAGGTTGTCGGGTCGTTATCCATGGGCCATGCAACGCGTCGCGAAGGAATATGGTAAGTAAAAACTTGATTGTCAGGGTAATTTTGCTCCTTGTTTCTGACTGTG
Source organism: Ophiognomonia clavigignenti-juglandacearum (assembly GCA_003671545.1). Taxonomy (NCBI): domain Eukaryota; kingdom Fungi; phylum Ascomycota; class Sordariomycetes; order Diaporthales; family Gnomoniaceae; genus Ophiognomonia; species Ophiognomonia clavigignenti-juglandacearum. The sequence continues at coordinate 46,267 of PYFS01003888.1, read as the reverse complement.
GGTTTAGGAGATGTGGTCCGGATTGCTCCCAATGAGCTGCTCTTCGTTACACCCAAGGCTTACACCGGTATGTATCATGGAAACACCACGCAAACCATTACGGGAACGTTGCAAAATACCTAATGCGCAGCATCAAAGATATCTACACCAGCACTGTCAACGGCCGACCCGCGTTTATCAAGTCGGACCTGCTCTCCACTGGCGACAAACATGAAGGCCTAGCATCGGAAAGAGATATTGATGTTCACCGAGCATCCCGCAAGACACTAGCTCTTGGCTTCAGTCCCAAGGCCTTGAGGGAATATGAGCCAAGAATCCACTCTCATGTCGACGAACTCGTGAACAAGCTGATCAGCTCACCCGCAACCTCCAAAGGCATGGACATGTCGCTGTTGCTCGAGAGGGCATCTTCTGACCTTGGTGGTTCTATGACATTTGGGTATAATGCTCTCGAAAGCGTCAAAAGGGGTAATTATGCCCCCGCACATCCATCTTTTCATGGCTGCAATAAGCTACCGAAGCAACATTGGGGCTGACTCAAATTCCACAGATCGGAACCATCTTATGCTCGAGTCGCTCTTGCACATTGGCCACTGGGGCACGTTTCGGAATGTGATGCGCAGATTTCCTCTGCTATACCCACTGTCATACCTTGCACTCCCACCAAAAGTTGGTTTGGCCTACTACAGAGCTCTGAAGTCTATTGCGGGGCTCATTAAAGTTCGTGTGGAACACCGGCATGATTCCAAACAGCTCGACTACATGACACCGTACCTGAGAACAGAGTCGGCGCTTCCGTCGGCCGAATTTCTCGTGTCTCAAGCTAGTCACTTGATCCTTGACCATTACGAATCGTCGAGTGTCTTTTCCGCAGGTTTATACTTTCTGCCGACGAATCCTGCTATCATGAGCAGGCTTCAGAAGGAGTTGAGGGAGACATTCAAATCGTACCAAGACATTACGGAGGACAAGCTCCAGTCCCTACCGTGGCTGAATGCCACCATCGAGGAGATTATTCGCCTTCATACGAATGTTCCATATGGTCTGCCTAGAATCAGCCCTGGAATCACCGTCGATGGGCACTATGTGCCGAAAGGAGTGAGTCGCATATTCCTACAATGTACTTTATCTTGTCTACGACCGAATTTGGGGTCGTTTCTCTGATCGATTCCTTTCTTAGACTGTCGTTTCGTCGTGTGCCTACGCTACGGCTCACTCGGAGACATATTTCAACAAACCCTATGAGTTCAAACCACAGCGCTGGCTGCCTGCAACCCACCCCGAGTATGACCATGAATTCGACAGTGACGAAAAAGGTGCATTCAAGCCATTCAGTGTCGGGTCTCGCAACTGCCTCGGCCAGGCGATGGCTTACATTGTCATGCGAGTTGTATTTGCCAAACTGTGCTGGAGGTTTGACTGGGAGGTGGTAAATGACGACAAGGTGGACTGGGACAGAGACTTGCGGCTCTATATAGTCTGGCAAAAGCCTGAGGTAATCACTCGCGTTGCGCCCTTCGAGGGAGCTGCTTAAAATTGTTACAATGTTCTCATGAATGATTATGAATGTCTTCTGCTTCCTCGCCTTTACTAGGCATCCTTTAGCTCGCGTGATGATTTTGTAGATTCGTCTGAATGCGCTCCCTAATCTGTGTAAGGGATTGGAAGGTACCTCGTGCTTGATCCATGACCGCTTGGACCAGCTCGGTTGACTTGACCTGGGTTCGTAGACCGGGTTCAACATTTCCATGACCCCAGATTCGACATCTGTCGGGTAGACCCATCAGTCGCTCCACAGTCTGCAGTTGAAATCCCAGCATTTGCATCATCATCATTATTTGGACATTTGGCGGAAGCGTGAGGTAATGTGCCGTTGCAACAGTCGGCACTCCAGGTCTGCTACCGTCGCCCTCGCCTTCTTCCATACAGCAGTTGATACGCGATAGGATAATAGTAATCAATTCAGCGAGCTGAATATATGTGGATAGAAGGACTAGTGTCATGGGTAACGTTATTGGTGGAGCCGTCAAAGAGCGGGAGCTGGCGGACTTCATCATCTGCGTAACCATTGCAAATCGGGTGATGACACTAAGGGTGTTGTCCCAAAGATCGACGTCTCGGCTGCCCGTAAGATCTGGACCGTGGAAGAAGGCAGCCCGCGTCGTATGATTGTGAGGATTCCATGTCTCCCACGGCTGATTCTTGAGTTCTGCCAGCTTCGGAGCAATGCTTGCAAGCATTCCCATGACGAAGACCCTCGAATCGCCGTTCCCAGAGGTGCCGGGCGTGATAGATTGCTGGCTACGCCCATGGTCTTTAGTCACATCACTCGTTGTCTGAGTAGAACTGTGGGCAACAAAAGACTCATTCATGTCTTGGACAGCCTCGACGTCTCCAAAGTCGATGTCAAGGTCTCCAAAGTCGAGATCTTGGACGTCGTTGTATTCGTACCAGGGTTGAGTTGTGGAGCCCTCCAAGCTGCTGTTTGATGGCGTTGGGAAGCTGGTCTCACACTGCCCAGTATAGCGAAGAGCCCCTGTGGTAGGATCAGGAGCACCGGGGAAGTATTGAGGTGATTCGGCTCCACAAGGCTGGGGTTGAAATGGAATTTGAGATTGAGATTGAGTCTGGGCCGGTGGCGGGACGGATGGTAGAGGAACCTGAGGGTTGGTAGTGCATTCTATGTTGGTAGCATGCTCTACATTCCCAGCCGAGGATGTCGAGCCTCCTGTTCCAACCACCGCCCGAATCCACAATTCCTGAGCTTGTTGATGATGTCCTTGGGTCGTAGAGGCTGATGAGAGTGAGGTACGAGCCGCATGATGGGCACGTGACGCCCGTCTGCTGTGGGTCGCAACTTGAGCGGAACTGCGACTTGGATGTGTATGCAATGGCGGTCGACCCAGTGGCCGACCGCTGCCTGTGGCGCATTCGGCCCCGAGTCGGAGACAGCGTTCGCATGCGCTGTTGTCTGCTGGCTGGCTTCGGGAACATTTGAGTTTCTGCTCTCGGCATCGATCGCAGGCATATCTCTTCGCTGCCTGGCTGTTCATGGTTTCGGACTCATGCAAGTACCGTGGATTTGGAAAGTACCCGACGGACTGTCTTGTTTGGGGAACACTCCGTACAAAGTAAGTGCCCGAATATATACCAAATAATGAGAGGGCTGGCTGCTCCTTTACATGCAACCTCAGACTCATGTCAAACCTTAATCATACAGTCCAACGCTCTAGATCCAATAATGCCCAGGTCTGACAGTTCCAGTCACTGGGTTAATTACGTCGAGTCTCCCATAGGCCACCTATAGGACAATACTCGTTGCTTTGCGAAGTACTGAGTCGTCATTGGACTGTTAATACTCCGTAGTGGGTAGAAACATGCCCAGACGACACGAGAGCTTTTCCGAGTCCACTCCTTACCGAGGAAAGTCTATTCTGCCCTGACTCAGAAGCTATAGTAAGTGGACAAATCTCTTCACGGTTTGGCTATTCTACACCAAAACTCCCACATTTCCCGACCATTTATCTCAATATATTCATATTACACAACTATTGACTATATGCAGAAATAGCAATTATTTATAATCTTTTTAAAATAGTCTTTTAGAAATCTTAATATATTATCTTGAAAAGTAAAGTGCAAAGATATTTTGATTTCAAAAACAAACTACTGTGAAGCCCCTGTAAGGCGCTGTAAGCGAATTTAGATATTTTTGGAAAATATTACTAACATATCAAATTCATTTCCCAATACAAATAATACATTTCAAGCTGCAAATATTGTATATTGCTATATCTTTATATCTTTATAAAGAAATCTCGTTTATATATTAACCGGGCGTTGAAAAATATACTTTAGAAAAGTATTAGTTTTGGTGTAGAATGGGCAAACCGTGAAGAGAAATGTTCACTAATTGTATATCGGTAGTGTAGATCCAAGCGTGCGGTTTCTGCACAACCAAACTTCAAACCGCTACCTGCGAACGGACTTGGTATCTTATTACAGCTGTAAAGAAAGTTCGTTATCTTTAGTAGGACAAAAGAAAACGGTGAGCAGCTTTGCGTATAATTAATATTCGCTACTTTGTTATCAATTAAAAGTCTTCTTGTATTATTTTATATATTGTTCGATACCGAATCCAAAGATATTGCATAATAATTAACCTTGAAATTCTAACGCTATTTATATTTATTTATTTAAGAAAGCGGCTATTTATACTATATCAATTACTAATTCGTATTGCAAACTTACATAAATTAATTTAAAGATAAAGGAAAAGGAGAATTAAAGAATTAAAATGGTAACTTTAAAGTCTTTAATATATAATTCAAAGTATTACTTTTTATATTATTAAATTTAAAAAGCAAAGTTTTCTTCAAATTCAAAGTTTATATTTAATTTCCCTAGCTATTTATAAAAGAAAATTCAAAATATTTTATTAATATCTTTGAATTAAAATTTTGCATTTTAGTAGCTAAAACATAAATCTTTTAAAAGAAAAAATAGTTTTTTTATATTTTGAAAAAATCATTATTCTAACAAAAAAGTCATTTCTATAAATCGAATTAAATAGCGAATTCGCTTTTATAAATTTTTTATAATAGAATAAAATCCAACCTTGATAACTTATTTATATAAATAAAAAATTGAGTTTTAACTTTTCGACGCTGAAATAATATCTTTAAAATATTGATGTTTGCGAAAGTTATATAAAAATAGCTCTAGATTATGTAAATTTTTTGCTTCATATAATAATTGCTAGAGTAATGCTAATAGCCGCTTTCCTTTTCTAAAGTATACAAAAGTAAAATATATTATTTATTTATTTTGAAATAATTATATTACAATATTGAAATATAATGGAATACTATAACTTTTAAATAATAAATTTAAATGTTTTTCTTTTTTTATATTGGAATCTAAAATTGCTAACATATTTTTCTAATTATTATCTGAACTTTTGGAAATATACGCTTGTTTAACATTTTCTCTTTAATTAGCTTTTGCTCTTTAGCTGAATATTTAGATAAGCACAATGAGAAATCGTTGTAATGAAATAGGCTTCTTTTCTGTACTGTGGACGATTAGTCGAACTATATCGTCAAGTACAGATGATTTCGTAGGCAATCAACGCATCATCCTCACAATTCCAAACTGTGAAGATGTTTTACGCGTTCGTATACGGAGTGTTGGGCCTCATTCTGCTAGCGTACACGGTGGATTTGTATTTCAATATTGGAGATGAACCAGGAGAGCCTTTACGGGTACGATCATCAGTGCCTCTAATAGGACATGTGCTTGGACTCATGCGAGATGGGCCATCATATTACCAGAAAACAAGGTGTGTTACTTTTCGCAGCGAGCGTGGGTGAAAGCTGTGGCAATCTTTTGATCTAACGCACACTACAGCAATGCTGCAAACGCTGAGATTTATACGCTGGGAGTCCTCAACTTTAAGGTCTACATCAGTGCTTCAAGCCGCCTACTGCCTTTCATCCAGAAACAGTCAAAAGCGTTATCGTTCAGACCCTTCCTACAGCTCGTGGCTCGTAGGTATGGTGATGCCTCGGAGAAGGCATACGAGATCTTTGGAGGAACTTTGCCCGATGACATGAGCCACTCCATTAAATTGAGTTTGGCTCCTGGGCCGTATCTCGATGATCTCAGCCTCAGAATGGGAAAGCGGGTGCTGGTTGATATAGACGCCTTGCTTGACATGGATCGAGAATCGAAGCGCGAAATCAGGCTGCTAGCATGGGCCAGACATGCTGTTGTGCAGGCAACAAGCTGCGCTGTCTACGGAGAGAAGCACCCGTTTACTAACCCAGAGGTCGAAAAAGCATATTGGTAGGATTCTCTTGATTGCAATTGAAGGAGCTCTGCTGACCCGACGCAGGACATGGATGACATATCTCACCGCACATCTCGTGGGCTGGTTGGACTTCACTGGCAAGGGATACGCAGTTCGAGATAAGGTGTTTGCGGCCTATATTAAATATTGTCAAAATCTCCCCGAGACGAGCTCGCACCTTGTGAAAGACCACCGGCGTGTTCTGGACGAGGCAGGCATACCCGATACAGACAAGGCAAAGCAGGCAGCTATATTCACCATTGCATCCTTCAGCAACTCAGCACCCACGCTGTACTGGACGTTGTGGGAGCTGTTTTCCCGCCCGGATACCCTCGCAGAACTTCGGGCGGAGCTTGAAGAGCACGCAGTGACCGGGTCGAAAGAGGATGGCTTTGTCCTCGACGTGGCAGCAATCAAGTCCCAATGCCCACTCCTCCTGTCCATCTTCCAAGAGACACAGCGAACACGACACGTCAACCCCAGTTTCCGCAAGGTCTTGGTCGACACGAAACTTGACAAGTACCTTCTCAAGGCCGGCACTTTCCTTCAAGTACCAGGTGGCGTAATCCATGGCGAGACCCGTATCTGGGGACCGACGGCCCTGGACTTCGAACCACGCCGATTCGTGCCCAAGAATGGCGAGAGAGATCCCGGAGCGACGGCCAGAGGCTTTGTGCCATGGGGCGCGGCACCCTATCTCTGTCCTGCGCGACAATTTGCTGCGACCGAGATCATGATCATCACCGCTCTCCTTGCAATGAGGGCTGACGTGGCGCCTGCTGCGGGTGGAGGATTCGAGAAACACCCGGAGCTGGAAAAGGCGGATCTTGCCACCCTCTCACCACCGAAGAAAGACATTGAGATGCACGTGAGCGTGCGTGAGGAGTGGGCTGGAAGATGGAGCGTGAAGATGGTGGGAAGTCGGGGTAGCAGTATTCGTCTTGCTTCTGGCTAAGAAACAAGGAGTTCTTATATTGTTAAAGGCAATATACAAATGGTTGTTGTGGAACATTTCCTAGATGCACCTGTGGTATATAGAGGATGTTGCTACAGTATTGGTACCCTTTATATTATGTCCGTTTATGTTATTAATCCCATTTATATCATATTGTCCCTGGGATGGTATCCCCCCTTTCACACCAAAAGTGCATACCCTATAATATTATAAGTACTATGTATTTTATAAATTTTCTGGGATGAATCACATGATATAAGGGGGCAAACCACTGTATGTCTTGTTGAGACTTGGAAGTGCAAAACACAATTCAAAAGTCAGAACAGTGGTATATCAATGAAATATTTATACAAGTCCCAACCCTTGCAACATTTCGTTCCTTGTACCCTCGAGAACCTCGTCCACTTTCTCAATTCCATAGAATGCCTCATTGTAACACGCACTGAGCTTCATCTTTCCTCTGAACGTCCAGAGATACACCTGAATATCCCCCGTCATCATCGTAGAAGTGATCCAAAATTCTTGTATCTCCCAATCGCCGTATCGATGTTGTAGAAATTGATCAACAACGCCCATGCTAGACAAAGACGGGGTACTACTGGGCGGCAATTCGCCTTTCGCCAATATTTGCGTTGTGACCGCGGTGAAGGGAATCAGGAAACTCAAGTCGTTGTTTGCAAAGGCAAAGGGTGCCTTGTATTGCTCCTGGAGGGACTTGCTGAGGGCTTCAAACGTCTCGTCTTTGCTGAGGTCGACTGCGAAGGGAATCCCACACTCCAGAGAGCCGATTGAGTGCTGGTGTGGGATGAAAGAGGCGGGAAAGTACCGTCGCAGGTCGATGGTAGTGATTGTCACATAGGATTCGCCTTCTTCACCGCCGGCTGACTGAATTTTCTACAACAAGAGGTGCAACACATCAGTATCTGGTCTTTTGTACGACACCACAATAAGCTCAAATTCACTTACCCGCGTGGCTCTTGCAAGTGCAGCGTGCAATGCCGAAGTCACGCTGATCCCCTTTTTCTTGCACGCCTTGATGATGGCCGACGTGGTTTCTTGTGTCAATTCAAGATCTCTGTGGACTGATTTCCCAGGTGACGCTCCAAAGTCGACTCCGGGCAGCTGGATGGGCTTTTGTTGCAGCAGTACGCGGTGGAACAACACCTCGGCATCCTTCGAGTTTCTCTCGGACGGAGAGGTCAAGAGTCCTAGCCATTTGTCGTATGACTTGGCAAGATTTGGTATCTCAGGCTTCGAGCCACTCGCGGACTCGTGTCGCGACTGTCCTGACAATGCCTTAAACAAGGCATCATATAGATACAGTATCCCACGCCCATCGACGAGTGTGTGTGGCGCTTGAATCATGACTTGGTTTGTGCTACGCAGGAAATGCAGGGTCATGTGAAACTGGCTTTTGAATTCGGAAAGGAGCTCGTCGGCCGAAGTGTCGTCGTGAATTTGAAACGATTTTTGCAGCCAGTTCTTTGCTGCGATTTCTTCGTTGAACACCAACTCGCGCGAGGCAGGATCTGTGACCGCGGCCACGCCGGGTAAATCACGTCTTACGGTCTCCCATGCTTGCCGAAGAGACCTTTCCGTATCTGCCATGTCGGCCCCATGATATGCGATGGAAATGCAGCTCGCAATCATCCAGTGTACTGGTTGGCCCTCTGGAGTTGCCATAGCGAGATAGAAGGACTCCATGGAGCCCAGCTTCCGGCGCCATATGCCATCTTTTCCGGTCCAGGAGGAAGCTGTCTGAGAGTTGGTCATTTTTCTGAAGCGTTTGTGCTGGAGCACCTTGGATGACTTTCTGTAGTCTTGGAGTACTCCCCTAGGCCTGCCACACCTGAGATACTTGTTGGATTATGAGAATGTTTGACTTTAGAGAGCGCCACAAATCTTGAAATTAGAAACAACCAGCATCATGCAAGAGCTGTTTGATTACTAGCGAGCGATTGTAATTCGCAAGAACAGTGGTAGCCCTGAGTCGCAGGCAAGCTATAAAGGCACCGAATGCATAATTATGATTTAGGTAGCAAACCCTCCGGGAGCGGCTGCGTTGACCGTGCGCCGGGCTATGTTGACCGTATACGTACCTTTTCGGCCAAAATTACTATACATGCCAGACCCCTAGCCCGATTAGGATTAGCGCCATGTTCCCTCTTGCTAAATTACTATAGCAATAACATTTCCACTTAATCGTATAAAAGATACTCAAGTCGATTAAAATTATTAATATAATTACAAATAATAATTTCTTAATCAATTATATCTATAACTTCTCTCTCTCTCTTTTTCTCTTTCTCTCTCTTTCTCTATCATAATAGCTTTATCGTCCGCTAGCCTGCCGGCTATCTACGATTATTAGATTTATCCTAATATATATTTACTAATAAATTTATAAATTACGGTAGTGATATTTACGGATTTAGAGGATTTCGGAAATGCGTAAACTAAATTATTATGGCGGATTCTTAGGCGGCATCCCTGCAGGAAATATGAAAACTGCGGCGATGTTTTTTCAAAGGGGTACCCCTTGGGATTTTAGTGAATTGGGATTTTAGCCGAAAAGGTACATACACGGTCAACATAGCCCGGCGCACGGTCAACGCAGCCGATCCCAAACCCTCCGAGTCAGGCTCGTAAACAAATACAATGACGTCTTTATCACGATGTCAAGACAGTAGCATCCAGCAGGCGACAGCAGACTTGCCCGGATGAACTGCAGTACGGTTAGCTCCAGTCTGCCTAGACGGGCTGCCGTTACATAGATATTGCGCCAAAAAAAAAAAAAAAAAATAGTATTACACGCGAACGACGAGTTTCTGTCCCCGAACTTGACTATCCTTCAACATGTTCAAACCCTGAATAATGCCCTGCCATTTCCCGGGTACCTCGCGCACTGGATGACACTTGAGCCGTCCCTCGTCCACCAACTTCTGCACCTCGAGAGCCCACCGAGCCCCTAAATCAATTTTGGACGGGTCTGCGGCACGATGATAAGGATTATCTAGCATGACTTCGCGGCCCATCACAACGTATGTCAGAGGCATGGATATCTTCACGGCCTTTCGCGTCCTCCACTCCTCTTGAGCGTGCTCGAGGGAGGCGTATCTTGCGCCCGCGCGTCCGAGTGCCGTGAAGCAGCACTTGACCGACTCGGGGGTGGTGATGCAGTCGAGAGCCGCTTTGATCGGGCCGCCTGATGTTCCGTCCCGGATTGCCTCTCCGCATGTTGGCGACGAATAGGGATAGGTGACCACCGCGCCGTACTTTTTCACGAGGCCTGATGAGGACGGGGAGCATGTGGCAATGGGATCATAGCCGGCACTTTGATGGATTGTCAGTGTAGTCCTTTGAAGACGGTTGATAGGCTATGGGAACGATACGCACCTCGACAGTAGTTGACATGCCATAGTACCAGTGGCCGTGGCACCACCGTACACCAAAACAGGCACCCGACTTCCGTCTTCCCGAAGAGGAGCAGGTTTTGAAGGAGTTCCTGTGAGGTTGAGGGAATCCTCCATCGCCAGTCCCACGGTAGCCCATCCCACACCCCCAAGCGCCGCGCCCTCCAGGTCGCTCCACGAGTCTGGCACGCGCACCAGCAGGCGCACATCTTGGATCAGATACTCAGAAAAGGCCCCTACCCCCGGGTTCCCGGGATTTGAGCCATGCATCGGGCCGCACACACGCAGTCCGATCTTCGCAGCATCAACCTTGGACCCGCCAGCCGCGATGGTTCCCATAAAGTCGCAGCCCATGACGGCGCCGGGCACGGGGAAGTACTCCGCCATCTTGTAGTCGGTCGGGTTCAGCGCCACGGCTGAGACACGGATCAAGACTTCGTATGGTTCTGCAATTTTGGGTATTGGCTGAGACTTTGAGACCACCGGGGGGCCTTTGCCATCCGGTGCCTGGACCAAGGCGGTCATTGTGTCGGGGTCAACGGCCATGTTCGAACGTAACTTGTGTGACGAGCAAGCCAGGTGTTGGTGAAAGTAAACTGTGCTTTATAATGAAGAACTAAAATTAAAAATAGAGAGAATAGAGAAAGATTGCACCAATTTATATATACGGAATAGAGCGGGTCTGGACCCATTTTAATATACCCCCCAATTAATAAAGTTGGTGAAATTAATCAACAAAAAAATAACATACAAAAGGCGCTTCGTAATAAAATTCTCGTGGGTATAGCTATTATTAACGTCATTATTGCACGGAGCAACGATATACACGTACGCGCATATATAAAGTGAATTTTGTATGGTAATTCATTAGCCCGCGTTTTTATTTTTATATTATTATTATTATTCTTTCGCCCATACTCGTTTACGCCTTTGCCCATTCGTTTTTCTAATTAAAAAAAAGAAACGAAATAAGAAAATGCTTTTTCGCCGCTTTTATCGCTTAATATTGCCGCGTTAAATTTTTCGCGTTCGCGCCCGCGCCGCGTTAAGCTTGATTAATATATTATATACGATATTTTATTTAAATTATATTTAATTAGCTTAGTTTAATCGATTACGTAGCGAATATTACAACCCTTTTACCGTAAATATCTTATTGCGCTATTTTATAATAAAATATATTTAATATATATAATACAATTCCCTTCGCGCTTTGCGCTATAAATATTATATTTTTGAATATATTTTCGTACATTTACCGCGCTCGTGCCGCGCCTTTGCCGTTGCTTTTATAACTAGCTTGGCCGCCAAGTTAAATAAAGTTATAAATCTAGTTTACGCGTTGCGTGCGTTTTGTATAAGGATTCCGAGCTAATATATAATAACGCTTATGTAAGCTACGCGGACCACGTCCCGGAGTCATCAATTGCCCGATGGTTCCACAATTAGTTGTGGGTTCCAGAATAGTACCTTGGTACCCCGTTCATGTGGTTATTTGTCGAGCTGAGCACGTGAATAAGTACTTTATTTGCCCCACTGATTACCCTCCGAACAATCGTCCGATGAGGGTGGCTCGCTGGGAGCGAAAGCTTCTACTGCAGCAGGTTGATTATTACTATACTGAAGGACCAGGGACGTGGATCCGAGTCATTTCTACATGCCCAGGCGGTCCAGAGCTTAAAGACCCATGCGGTTTAGTCTGCTTGTTTTGGTAATATTCTTGAGCTACGCTATGCTAGCCGCGGCATTCTCACTCCGTTCTTGGCTCCAGTTTGTCTATGTGGAGGGAGTACTGTCTGATAAAGATCTGCCATCGCTGTCAACGCTGCTCGCTTGGATCATTGAGGAGGGAATGATACAATCCGAACTTACCTTGGAGCAGCGGACAGCATATATTCCTACGACTTGTGTACCTAGATAGGACATCGACTCTGCCTTTCTCACCAGACAAAGGTTGTGTCCCAGAGACACTGGACACCATGGCTGCTTCTTTTAACTCGCCCGACTTTGCAGTCTTCGCTAGCAATATGACTGATTTCGCTGCCGACTTGGCCGGCAATGTGGTCAATGCCATTTCCTCAATGAAGTCAAACATGACTACGACCTTGATGGCCTCGAACATCTCTGTGGAAACCATTACACGAGGGTACAACTGGACTGCTTATGCCTCTTTACTGCTTGCCTCAGCCTACATATTCGAATTCGGGGCCAGAAAATATCGCGACATCAAGCTGCATGATCATGGTTCTCCGGCCCCGGTCGTTTCGTTCAAGCTGCCTTTCGGTCAGTCTCATCCCGAGCCCGTTGTCATCGTAATCCAATACTCACCACACATGAGGTTCCAGGAATCGATCTTGCCATATACACTATGTATAGATTTTTCCGATTTGAATTCTTTGAACTTGTCAATGGTTGGCTCGCGGCTGTGCCGGGGCATACGGTTGAGGCTCGCATGTTTGGCACAGGCTTGTTCTTCACCGACGAACCTGCCAACATCAGGCAGATCATGTCTTCAGGGGTAGGCGAGCTTCACAGCTACTCACAATGCGGTCAATACTTGAGTACATTACTGACAACACCCATCAGTGGACCAATTTCGGCAGAGGAGAAGTAACCAAGCGTATCTGGGGAGATATGCTGGGCGACACGCAGGTATTCGTCGGTATGTTCTCATGTTAACTCTATCAACGGTCCTAAATTCACTCACTGATGTATGCATAGTCGACGGCGAGGACTGGCATAATAGCAGAGAGCGCATCTCTAAACATGTAAGCACAAGAAGAACTCAATACGTCAAATGTATTTCATGGCTGACGGTGAGATGCTTAAAAGGTAATGGCGATGCGTCCGACCGATCTTCCGATCACCGAGAAACACGCACAAAAATTCTTTGAGCATCTCAATGTCTCCAAGCCTGTGGAGATTTGCGATCTGCTAGATCGGTACCAGCTTGATGTTGTGACGGAAGTGTTCTTCGGCGAATCGGCCAACTCTCTCACCAAGGACCATCCAGTCAAATATGCTATGGCAACACTAAACCCCATCAACACGGCGCGTATTCTGTTCGGAAAGAATGCTTATTACATCAAGGACACATTTCTAGCACCCAAAGCGATGAGGGACCTGGATGCCTACACAACGAGTGTGGTGGACAAAGGCTTCGCGAGGGACCTATCCAAGAAGTCACCTGACGATTACACCATGCTTGAAGATCTGTGCGTTCAGAAGCAAACATACAAGGTATGTTAGATTGGACACGATGAACCATGAAGACATGCTCACTTTTCTTTCACAGGATATCAAACAGTCACTCATGTCTATCTTGCTTGGTGGAAAGGTAATCGTGTTCGTAATATAAGCTACAAGCGCGTGCTGACAGATTCAGGACCCTTCTTCTATTTTGATTTCTTGGGCCTTGTTGGCTGTCGGGAAAGACCACCGTATTTGGAAGAAAATGCAGGCCGAGGTTGCAAAAACGTGAGTCGCTCCCGAAGGATGCCTTGACATCATTGATTAAGAGATGAGATATTGACGAAATGCTAGATGTGGCAACGAAATACCTACGGCTTCTGACCTCAACTCGATGGTGTATGTCAAACAGGTCATCAATGAGACTTTCCGACTGTTTCACCCATGTGAGTATAGCTCTTGTCGTAATGTAGGCACAAGACATGGCTGATGTTGAACCTCCAGTGGGCATGAATGTTAGAGTGGCGTTGAACGATACTCACCTGCCAGTCGGAGGTGGCAAAAGTGGCAGAGAGCCTCTTGCTGTTTCCAAGGGCACCACCATCAGTACGTAACACGGACCTGACGATCTCCATTGCGTGATTGTTCGTGGTTAACAGCAGTTCTAGTTTACTCTCTGGGCGGTTTGCAACGCCGTACGGACATCTACGGCGAAGACGCACTCGAATACCGACCCGAGCGCTGGGAGAATGTGAACGTCAATCGCTGGCACTTCATTCCATACAACCAGTAAGTCTTCCGAGTATCAATCCTAGACAGATGGGTCAGCAAGCTGACAAAAGTCAAGCGGTCCTCGCCACTGCATCGGCCGCAAGTTCGGCCAGCAGCAGATGGAGTACATATTGGCGAGACTCTGCCAGGAATATGAGGAGATCCGTGTCCCTCCACAGCCTGAGCAGAAGGTTCGGGTCGAGCTGAATCTGAAGATGGCGCTCCCATGTTACTTGGAATTTGTGCCCAAAAAAGGGAAGAGCGGGTAGTCTACGTACTGTTTTCATTAATCAGGAACGAAAGTTGTAGGATCGGGTTTATCAAAATTGTGCAGGCGAGTGGTCACATCGTCCGGGAGATCGATCTGCGCAATCTTCTTTCGAGCCAGGGCGGACAACAGCTCCGCGTTCCCGGATTTGGTTCCCTCTTCGCAGGGCATAACCTGGAGTATCAGCTGGCCCTGGTTAGTGATCCCGAAGATCACGCGGATCCTGGCGAAATCGGCGGTCTCCAGATCGGCGGGCGACAGTTCGGGATTCAGTCGGACTTCGGTGTGGGTAGCCTTCTTCTTGGGCTGAGGGGTCTCGGGCTGGGCTCCCTTGGGCTTGTTCGTGGTGAGGGGGTTCGTTGCTAGAGGAGACAAAATCGGCATGGCCGCGCTTCCGAGCCTCGACCTTCCTTCCCAGTATGTCCATGGTGAACTTCTTGGCTGGTGGGCCCTTTCGGGAGTCCTGGCCGCTCGCTTGTGCTCTTGTCCTCTTAGTCCCCTTGGGTGGGTTGCGATTAGATACCGTTGTAGTCTTTACTATAAACTATGCCGACTAGGGATCGGACGATGTTATTTTTTAACTCGTGCGGCACCTTAAGCGAAAATAAAATATATAAAAACGCATCGATAAAGCTATAAATAAAGCAAAAAAAAAAAAAAGGATTAATATTTCGCTAATTATTTCTTTAAAATTTGAAGATTTAAATCCTATTAATAATTACCTTTATAACGATTGCCAAGTAATTTATTTCGAATATATAGCCTAGCTTTGCAAAAACCCTTTCGCTTTATATATATTCGCTATTAATGCGTTCAAAAAACTATTCCGCATCCTATAAGCAATATTGCTTTGTATAGCTTTCCTTTTTAAAAAATTCGACTATTAATGAAAATAGTTTCGGTTTGCCGAACTTTTTACTGCATTCCTTCCTTTAAGATTTTATAGCGAATGTCCCCTAATATTTATCTTGCTTTCTGCTTTTAAGGACGAATAATATAGCGAAATTATTAGTAATAGAAGCGAATTCTTGGCTATGAGTTTTCTTGTTGATTGGGGTAATAGGAGGCGCTAAATTATTATTATCATTATTATCGTTATCTCTAATAACCCTTTTAGTTCTACCCGTTATAACATATACCGCTGTTTAAAATCTTATAGCATCATTACCGTTGATAACAGCGACTTTTCCCTAAAACTTTATATATTAATCTTGATAAAAACAACTAACTTTCGCGAAACGCTTTAATTTAAAATTTTCTATATATATTAATTACCGCTTATTTTAGTAATTAAAGGAAAAAACGCTAATTTACCTTTCTATAGCTCCTCTAATTCTTTTAGATTTAAATCCTACATATTAACAGCATTCTTGTCGCTTTAATTAGATCGGCTTTATCCGTTAAAATTATAGCGCTATGAATCTCTAAAAATCTCTTCAATATAATATAAACGGTTCTTTATTTAATTCGGGGCGTAATTATAATTAAAACGGCTAGAAATAGCTTTCGAAACGTCCGTAAAAACCTGATTTTTTGAAAATGCCATCTAAAACGAGATCTATAATTTATACCTTCACCATTTTATCCAATATAAATTCGGTCTATTGATTGATCTATGAAAATACTATAAAGGCAAAAATTATAATTATTTTATCGGCGATGGTAATAGCAGCTGTAGCGATTTGCCTAAAAGTTAAATCAATATCTCTAACCTCGTCAGCGTTAGAATTAATAAGGGTGAAAGCGATAAGAATTTCGTTGGTTTATATAATAGTAATTATGCTGATTTATGAATCAATAATCATACTACCTTACGAGGAGATATCGCTATTAATCAAAAATACATTCACCTACGCTAAAGCAGCTATAATTTTATCGTATTATAATATAAAAAGCTTTCGCAAAAGCTTTTTAATCCTCCGGCTAATCATAGTGATAAAATAAGATAGGCAATGGAAATAAGAGTAATAGCAAAGTATATATATTAAGAAAAACGACATATAAAAAAGTAAGGATTAATCTGATTTTTATATTTAATCCTATCGATAAACTATCTTTTAATCCCTTACCGATGAACCAGAGCATGGCCAGTAGGGCCCACGCAATGGATTCGCTAAAAGACGTTGTTGACGTCTGATTTGACGGCGCTGCTGAAGCCGGTAAGGAGAATCGGAATCGGGGTATATATAAGCTCAAAAATATATAAAAATCGTAATTTGGAATGGTCACGTTTTGATCAGAATTAGGGGCATTAAAATTAGGTTATGAAAACGAAAGAGAGAAAAATAGATATTAAAAATTAAAATTAAGGCTTAAAAAGAAAATCACCGTCTTGATTATTTTATACCCGTGATCCTACCTTGATCAAGGCCTAAGATACCTTATCCGTATTTTTAGGTATTTCTTTTATATTTTGCCCTAGCATATATTACCTTTCGAGATTTAGAGCCTCCACCGAAGAATCCCGAACCAAATTTACTCTTTATCCACCCACAACTTATTCTCTTTTCTATATAACCCTTTTAATCGCCTTTTTAATTTTTTTTTCTGCTCCTCCCGGGTAAATTTATATATTGCGGGGGTGCTTAATAATTTCTCTTAACCTTGAAAATCAGGGGTATAATAAGGTAGAAATATAATATAATCTTTACCTACGGCAATGTTGATTAAAGGCCGAATAATAGGCCTATCAGGTTTAATAATGCTAATTCGTTATTAGAATTATATAAGCTTAAAAAGATTTAGCTGGATAAGCGAGCGTATTAGGGAAGATATATTTATTAAAATAATTTTATCCGAATCTTTACTTAAACTAATATTTTTCTCTTTTCGGGGCTTTTCTTTATAGATAAATTGCTTTAGATCTATATCTTTTTTATAAATAGGATAATAGCGGCCGTTTAGTTTATAATCCTTAAGCTTAAGCTGCTTATAGGTAAGGCTCCTTTCTCTAAACTTTGCCTCCCAATTTATAAAGCCTTTCTTTAGGATTTAGGAAGCAAATATTTAAAAAAATATATCCCGGTTGATTTGATTTTTCTAAGGCTTGTGAAAAGGGGTATTAGGTTTTCCGAATTTTGATTGGATCCCCCGAAATATCTTTTTTATATTGGCTTATTCTTTCGCCTTTATATTAAAGATTTTTAGATATATAATGCTTTGGGTTTAATCGCTATACCGTATTTTATTCAGATCAGGCTTCCGGAAAAAGAACTTTAGGTTGTTAATTATATAAAGATTATAGCTCGTACTATTGGTTTGTTTGATCGTTTCGATCTATCTTAGGCTACCTTTCCGATTAGACTTGAGTTCCGTATAACGGTCTAAAATGTTTTCTAAAATCTTTCTTTCTTTTTTTCTTTCTCTAAAGGCAGAATTTATTAAATCGGCCGTCTTTGTTTCTTTATTGTAAATTAGTATTTTGAAATGCTATTGCTGGTAGATAATAAAAGTAATTTAGCGAATGTTTGGATTATTATAAGCTATTTAGATTTGAGAATTCGATTTTTCTTTTTTGTCTAAGTTGAAAGGGCTTTGGTGTAATATTAAGACCCCGTTTTCGAGCAAATCTATAAATTGCTAGTTGGCTAAATTAATTATATTAAAGTTAAATATAAATTCTCCTTCGTTGATTGTTATTTTAATATTATAAAGATTGCCTATATAAAAAGCAATAGGTATTCCTAAGATGCGGCCTTTTCTTTAGCTTTTACGGTGGAATTGGGCGATTATCGGGAAGAGGTGTAAAAGGAAAGGAGCATGCTTGCCCGTGATTATATTTTTAGCGAAGATTAGGCGGATATCGACGAAATACGGAGTATCAGAGGGAGCCTAAGCGATATCTGATCTAAATATAGGCCTGGCAAAGCCTTATCCGCTTCGGTGGTGTTACGTATGATTAGGCTTTTCGTTGAATTTAGGAGTATTAGAAAAACCAAATTTTCGTGTATTAAGTGATTTAGGAAGTATAATCTTGGTATGAATTATTATTATGTTTTTTATGCGGGTAGATTAGAGTTGAAAATGATTTTTAGCCTTTTAGCTAATAGGCATTGGCTGGTTAGGCTTAATATCGAGTCGGCGGAGAAGATTTGAAGAACGTTTTCGAAGATAATCGGCCGGCTGGGTGTGAAAGCTAAGGTAATTAACGGAGCTAGTTTTTATCGAAGGCATAATTTAATCAATATTGGGTATAAGTAATAATAGCGGAGAGTAGGTTTTATATAGAACGGCTTGCTTAGGCCCGAACCCTAAAAATATAGAAAAAAGGGGTTTACGGGAATTTTGATTAAAACGAAAGAACCTAACTTAAAAAGAGCTGCTAATTTAAAAAGAATTATTAGCCCGTCCTAAAATTTCCTTAAAAGAAATTTTTATAGCTATTCGTATTATGGCTTTTTTGTGATCAAAGTCCTTTATGGCATCCAAATTTAATATATCTTTATCGGCTATAAGGGCAGCATTCTTTATTTATTCCTGAGTTTCAAAGAAATTAAAAATATGCCAAAGAGGAGGGGTAGGAGAAGGTCGGGTAAGGCCCCGAGGAATATAGCTATATATTTGAACATCTTCGGGAAAAAGGGTCTTTATAATAGGAGAGCTATACGAAAAAGGAGAAGGAGTATTTCGAAAAGGGGTATTTATCCAGCGATTAATTATATTATTTGATTAGAAAAGGGAAGGTCGGAAAAAAAAGAAAAAAAGAATATTTAAATATTAATAAGAAAATTAAGGTTATTATTATTGTTGATATTGTTGTTATTGATAATGGTGGGTATAGGTAAGGGATTAAAAGTAATAAAAAAGGTAAAATATAGAGATAAATATATATAAAAGAATAAATTTAAAAATTAATAAATAGGAAAAGAAATTTTCGTTTTAAATTAGATTTGATCTTTATATTTTTTCCGTAAAATAATAATTATAATAGCGATTGCCTTATTTATCGTAATTATAATAGGTTTGATTAAGGGCAAACTTGCCTTAACCTAATCATAATTGCTAATTCCTTTTTAATGGTTGGTCATTTTTTATAATTGTTGATAAAGAAAAATAATTAAGGTAATAGCGTAACTAGATATAGCCGGCAAACTTAATTAAAGTGTTATAAAGCGCTTTGCTATTAGCGGTCTAATTTATCCTTCTCTTTTCCCTTAAACAATAACCACCTTATCCTCCCTTTTTTTCCTCTTTTTCCTTAACTAATAACCAATAATAATTTCTTCTACCTCCCCTTAATTCTTTCTCTACCTTTAATTAACTTTAATCAAAGCATCTATGTTTTCTTTTATAGCTATTAATAAAGCTAAAGGCAAGGGTAAAGAAATGGCTCCTTTTCCGAGAAAAAATTTAAATTTCTTTTTTATACCACTTTCCTTTTATAAATTAATACCCTCTCCTTAAAACTTATTTCCTTCCGTTACTTAAACTCTTTCCTAACGCTTTTCTACCGCCCCGCCAATATCCTTTTTAAGAAAATTTATTTTCTTATCCGCCAAAAACGCTTTAATCCTTAATCACGGTTGTTATATCGTCTTCTACCGCCAACCGATTGATCTAGGCTATATTAGCTATTCTATTAAAATCCGCTTACTCTTTTTATCGATTATCTTTCTTTTCTTTTATAGGAATATTGATTACCGTTACCATTTATAAGAATTTAAGAAAGATAGCTAAAAAAAAATATTAATAAGCTTTTTTATATTATCTTCTTAAAATATAAATAAGTAGTCTAAAGAACCGTATAAGATAAATTTAATGGCCGCCTTTTTAACCGAGTATTTATCGAATATAATAACGGATACCTTTTTGGTAGGTATTTATCTTTAATCGGCGACGCCACCGATATCCGAAGAGGAATATTATTCGTTATGGCTTTTTTGGCAACCGGAATATGAATTTTTGCGATTATTGCTTCGCCCGTCAATCCCGCAATTACCATTAACCTGATTATACGGGTTTAAAATTATATATTATGCTTTTTTTTTCGAATACCGCTTTATCCCTGATTTCTACTAGGGAGCATACGCTAATTATATTTATTATATCGAAATAGATAAATATATATTTAATAAATATGGCGACGTCCTAGTTGTTAAGAGTGTTATGGCTAAGGTAAATACCTTTTTTTCCTTTTTTTCTTATTTTGATTAGAGATTAACGATATTTAAAGTATAGAAATAAGCTTTATAGGATACGTCTTTCCGTTTTATTATTAGGCGTGATCTATCGTATCGATAGCGGTAAAAATATCGAAATTATTAAAGCGGCGGAGCGGGTAAGGTAGAAAAGAGCTTTTTAGCTTCGGTTGGATCTATTTAGCGTAAAGGAAAGCCGTTAATTTTCTTCCTTTATACCTCCTTTACCTTTATCAACTAAAGCTTTTTCTTCGAAATCTCTTTCTTTTTAAGTTTCCTTTTAATTAGCTTTACCCGTATTAATAAAGGCTTCCTCCTCGAAATCTCCTTTTCTTTAAATTTCCTCCTAGCTAGCTCTATCTTTTAAAAAGCTAGGCTTTCGCGAAACTTTTGCTTTTGCCTCGAAACCTCCCTTTGCTTTACTTTCTCGTTAATAGTTAGCCAAAATTATTAAAAAGTTTAGGGTTAATTAAAAGGAGCAGAAATTTATATATCGCCCTAAAGCGCCGTCGCTTAAAAAAAATCTTTTTAGAAGAAAAGCGAAGTTAGGTTTATATTATTTAATTTAATAAAAAAGGAAAGGAAGAAATAGGAATTAGGATAGAAAATAACCCGGGATGGTGATCAGAGCAATAGATATATAATAATTATCCTTAGATATATTTAATATTATATTTTAGAGCGGGGGTAATCTTAGATTTTGGTAGCCGTTAATAATGATTTTCCTTTCGGGGCCTCTTTTTTTGTAAAATGAAATATTTCGATCTTAATAAAGGGAATAATTGAAGGAATATTCGCTTAAATTAGATCGTAGCTTATGCTGATTAAAATAATAAAATAAATAGAAACGGGTTATAAGAATTCAAAGCAAAGGATAAAAGAAAACGATTATATTTATACCTTTACCCTTCAATTAGCCATCCTTCGTAACTAACGCCTAAAAGCTAGGGTTCCTATTAGATACTTTAGCCTATTGCCACCCGCAGAACTCTATTTATCTCCGAATCCTTTTAATAAAGCCCCTTTTTATCCTAATCCAACGAAAGCCGTTAAACCGTTTGGTTCTATTAAAAAAGTCTTAGATATATTTGATCAAAGCATTCCGGGAATTCCGTAGAAGCCGAATATATTATCGTATGCCTTTTTCCCTTAATGGTTTGTTGGTAGTTTCAACGCTTATAAGGATTATATATAAATGCGTAGTAGCTAAACGATTGAGGTCCTATTTAATATTAATATAATATAGATCGAAATTGAAATCGCCGTACCACTCTTTTGCTTGAATATTCGTTTAAATGGTCATTGTATCTATTTAGGCTAGGTATTGTAAAGAAGGAGATAAAAGCTGGCTAAATATGGCTTTACTTTTCTTTACGGTAATTAGAACCGAAGGATGGCTGCGATGGGCAGCCCTGATTAGCAAGTTAATGCGCTTCTTAACTAAGACCGATATTGGCCTTTTGAAATCTCTAAATAGGCCAATGCTAGCAAAGCCCTTTGATCAAAAGCCTTCCTTACTCTAAAAACAATCCTCCCAGCTCTATTTTGGCGTTCTAGCCGTATAACACCATTTACACTTCGGCGGGCAGGTAAAAAAGTTATCGTTAGGTATCTCGATGCCGTAAATATTTTTAAAATGGTTATATATGCTGATATACCGACCTATTTTAGCACCGGCGGGTGTAATAATAAGGAAATTAAAGGAGAAATTGGTGCTAGGCTTGATATTGGCCTTTTTAACCTCTTTAAGCGGGCTAAAATCAGCAAGATTCCTTGATCAAAGGTCTTCCTTACTTTAAAAGTGACCCTGGTATGCCTATATTTAACAAAAAAAAAAGGGGCAATTAATTTGGCAAGCTAAGATCGTAGAAAAGGATAAATTTTGTAACGCTTTATAATAGCTAAAGCTACCTTTTATCGGAATAAACCAAATACAGTGGTGATCTTAAATAACCAATACCTAGCTTTATCAAAGCGAACCGAATATAGTGGTATTCCTAAATAACCAGCACCTAGATTTATCGGAACGAATCGAATATAATGGTATTCCTAAATAACTAGCACCTAGATTTATCGGAGCGAACCGAACGTAGTGGTATTAAAAAGGGTAAATCGTATGGAGAAATTAAACCAAAAAGATTAAAATTATTAAAGTGTTAGCTAGCGCTTTTTTTTTATCTCTAAGATAATAGCCGGCGGAGAAATTACGGCGGAGCGGAGCTGTTAATTCGCTATATAGGGATAACCACCGAGAAATCTTATCGAAAAAATATAAAGGGTTTAGGGTAAGAGGTATCAGCTTCCGTTTAATCGCTTTTGATTAGAAATTCGTTTTCGAAGGAATTTTATATATTTGCTTAAAATAATTAAATAGCTTAAACTTCTTCCTTTCTATTTGCCCTTTTTTATTAAATTTTTATCCTTACTAAATAAATGGTTTTCAATTCGTCTTTATTTTAATCAGAGTTTTCTCTATTAGATTCATCTTCGGAAAAGATAGGAGTCGGTGCTAAGGTTAACGGCACGTTGACGAAAATTACCCACGGAAGCCAAATTTCCTTAAAAATTAGAGCAAGACCTTCTAAACGCTTTTAAATTTCCTCCTTTTCCCTATTAAAATCTTTTTCTTATAATATTAAAAGCTCTAACTACTAAATCCTTTAATTATTCAATATAAACTTTTTTAATTTTTTAATTGAAAACGTTCTTACAATTAGGTAGCTTTCTATCGTTTATAAACGGTAAGCCTATTTCGGAAAGACCTCTGCCACTTCGAAAAAACCAAATTAACGATATTCTAATTTCCGGCTTACTCTATAATTAATATTACGGATATCGTTATACCTCAAAACAATATCACCGATTTCTAACCGCTTTTTCCTTAAATGCTGATTTAGGCTACGGCGATACGCCGCTAATATCTATCGCTCGTATATTCTCTTACAAACCTTCCCAATAATTTCTTCATATTCCAAAAGCATCTTGACCCGATTATCCAAAATATCTAGAGGATCTTGGTTATATTCCCAAGCCAGAATTCGCCAAATAGGCACATCAATCTTTATAAAAATAATAAGCTTAAACCTATATATCAAGAAAAACGGTATATACCTATAATTAGAACGATAAATAATACGGTCGATAAAAAACGCTATATTTAGAATTTTCTAGCTAACCTTTGCTTCGTAATTTAATATTTTAAAAAGAATCGTAATAAAGCGAATATGCCCTCCCTTTACAATATTATTAACCCGAAGGTTATATATTCAAACCACCACTCTCCATATTCCGAAATAACGAAATATAATAGCGAATTTAGCTATAAAAGCTTAGTGGCCGTTAACTACCACCACTAAAGAAGCTTTATAACGGTATAAGATAAAATTTATAAAAAAGTCCGTGATTTCTTTGGCGGTTAAGCTAGGTTTTATAATGGCTTTAATTTAATCCGTTAGATCGTCTCTAGCCTTAAGCAAAAGGTAAATCTTCCTTTTTAAGTTTAGAATATATTGCCAATTTATATAAATCTTTATTTAAGGTTGATTAGGGCGGATAGGAATTATTCCTTCGTTAAAAATCTTATTATCGATTTGGGAGTAAATAAGATATATATAATATATATTTTCGACCTTTATATATTAGCTTTTCTAATAATATAATATCTTTACTCGATAATAAATCGCTTTTCGGCTACGATACCTAAATTAGCTATAACATTCGCGAATAATCTAACATCGCAACTTTAGGTCGTTTATTATATATCTTCTTTAAAGATCCCGCTATAAATTTGATCGGTATTATAAATAGCTATCAATAACCTAATATTTAGTTGCTATTGATCGGAGGCGTGCTTTTTACGAAGGATTTATTTTAAGGCTTAGAGGAATATGGCCAATCTCCGATATATAGGCCAGCTTCTTTAAATCTTTAGTTTAGAAAAGTTTTGAATTTAATAATATATCGTATAAAATCTTAGCAACAAGCCTAATCAGAATATTGAATTGGGCATTAACCCAATTTTTAATATCTTCCTCGGCTTCCTTTTTATTAACGTCGGCTTAAATAATAGGCTTATAAAAAAGAGAATTAATTATCGAATTCTTTTTGCTTAAAATATAGCGGATTATAAAGTTAAATATTCGGATTACGCTTAGCCAACGGATGATCAAAGCTTTTGGTATATCGGTATTAGACCTTTTTAATTGCTAAATAAAAGTATTGCTATTAATCTCTAAAAGGAAATGTATACCGTATAATTAATAACGAAATTTCCGGATATAGTAAAGAGCATCTTTGGCTTTTCTTTTTATCTGATCATAGCCTTTTTCGGCTTTTGATTATATACCATTCTTATATCGGATTAGATATCGTCGTTCTTTAATATAATAGAAGAATACTCTACCTTATCTTTTAGATTTAGCGTTAAATATTAAAATAACTTTTCCTACCGAGTAGTCGATATTTACCAAAATTGGCTTCGAGGTGATCAAAGCTTTGATTTTGTCTATAGCGGTTTGCTAATCGGGGCCCTATTGGAATTTGGCACCTTTCTTTGTAAGGTTTATAAAAGGGCGCTTAATAATGGCAATCTTCTTATACCACCCGCGATAAAAGTTGCATAAGCTTTGAAAACTCTTGATTTCGTTGATATTAACATAAAGAGGCTATTCAATAATTTTCCTAACCTTATCGTCCATCGGCGTTCGCCCAATTAAGCCATAGGTATAGCCTAAAATATCCACTCTTTTATAGCACCACTAAGATTTAACGGTAGCAATAATCTTACCGGCTAGCTTAACATTATATAAGACTTTGTTAACGTTGATCAGATGTTCTAGGATAAATCGATGAATATTAGGTAGTTTAACAACCTTTTAACCGCCGTAATCGGTTTTAAGGCCTTTAACTAATATATTATCAACGAAAGGCCGGCATACTATTAGGATCAGATCATAGAACAGCCTATTAACGATCCTCTAGAATTAAGCCATTAAATTGATAGCACTTTAAGGAAGTGTGTATATTCGAAAAAGGCCTAATAAAATTGAAATCATCGTTAAATCTCTATTAACTAGGTATGATATCATTTGGTTATATCTTAAGAAGAAATCCAAAAGCGAGAGAATCTTATATATACCAAAATCTTTAGCAAACTCGTCGGCGTTTAGGGGGACCTGGGCATCTCTGATCGTTACACGATTATAATTTTAGCCATTATTAATAAGGCGATATTTACCGTTTTTCTTTTCTATAAAAAATTAGCGATTCCGGTAGGCGCTATGCGACTTTTCTAAGATACCTTGCTTAATTTGTATACAAAATATATCGTTAGCTACCGTTTTTAAGGCTTTTGGAATAATATTATTTCGGTTTTGAAAAGCGTTATGATCAATAGTGCGGATGATCTGAAGCGGTGCGATATCTTTGTTAAGTATACCGATATATTGCCACTCCTACCCCAGCGCTACCTTATAATAAGAGATAATATATCTAAATAATTAGCGCTTTCAATCAAATAAAATTGTATAATTATCGAATATCATCGCAGCCAAACGGTTATTTATAAGCTTTTCGCTAATAAGCATAACTAAGAATCTTGGTTTAACGAAGCGGTTATAAACGTTAGGTAGAGAAGTCTAAAGCAGGTTTATAATTTCTTTTTTACAGTATTGTTTCTAATTAATATTCCTTTTTAGGACGGATCTATCGGAACGAATATTATCAATTAGGCGCACTTTATCGGCCATTTTCTTATATATACCGTTTAATTAGGGAAGAATATAATCTGGCTCCTTTTTACCCTTTGCTAGGGCCCGATCAGAAAGAGCTAGGCTTAGCCCATTTATTTTGGTATAGATAGGTGGTAAAGGCGGGTTTAATAGAATATCTATGAAGATTGGCTTATCTTACCCCTTATCTTTAATAGTTAGTTTTTAATACGCGTCGTTTATTAAAAAGGAGTCTAAGCATATTATCACCTTCTCCTTATTTTAGAATTGTTTAAAAATATCCCTTAGGATTTGAAATTATAGCAAATCTTGAGATTATTTTGGCGGCACGAAATCGATTATCTTTAGATTCTGGTATGCCTGATCAAAACCTAAAGCTAATTTCCCGATATTTTAAATATGAAAGGAGATTGGTTTTTATTGCCTAAAATATAAACGAATCGATCAATGCTAAATGACAATCTGGCTATTAGCCTATTCTCTATCTTCTTAAACTAATAGCTAATTATTAAGAAGAAAGGCATATCGAGAATAATATTGGATATAATGCCGTCAACACCATCGTCAATAATAAATATAATAAATAGGAGATTGATGCCACCGATATAAATCGGGCATTTTATCATACCGACGATCTTGACGATATTACCATTATAGGAGATAGAATTGATACCTTTAATGCTAATTATTTAAAGCTGGTTCTTTCTAATATATAATAGAGGGATAATATTGAATTTAGCCTTAATATCTATTAATGTACTGGAAAGCTTATTCGTCGAAGCTCTTATACGAATATTGAGGTATAGCAACGAGCTTATGTTTCGCTCTACAATGCCAAACGTTTAAATGCTTAACTTAGCGCTATTCAAATTTAAATGGCTGCCGAATGTAAAAATTTGGAAAGAATTATAGCTTAACAGCGCTAAGATAACATCTAACCATTTCCCATTATATTAAACTATTCTTAAACGCAACAGCTCATCCGTAACAATTAAATCTTTTCCCAAAACATACTAAATAGCCAAGCTTTCTAAATTTAGGCATTTTATACTTTAATCGGAGATATTAATTTTACGGAAAAATGTTAATATATTCGGATATATCTAAAAATACATTAACGGAAAAGTTCGCTAAGCGATTAATTAATAGCGCCCCCTCCTCTATTTCGACGATAATGGTTTTAATACCTTTGCTTTTATTATAAGCTTATGTAATAGCCTAGATGATTAATTGGTTGATTTTATCGATTTGGAATAAATCCTTATTAAGCATATTCGTTTTTCTTTAAAAAAGAAGTCGAGCGATCTTTTGAATAGGAGTTAAAATTAGAAACGCTTTAATTTTTTCATTTAGCTTAATTGAGGCTCGAGGCCGGCTTCGGCGGACGGGTGGGTTAACGGCGGAAGGTAGAACGGGTATAACCTTTATAACTTCCGGATCGGGAATTCCCGCTATAATATCAAGAGTAGCTATATTTTTAACCTTAGCGGAGTATAAGGAACGATTTGAATTAGGTATAATTGGCTTAAATATCCTCCGATTAAAGCTAATTATATCTTTTATTAAGATTTCCGAAGATATAGGAGGATTGCTTAATCTTATCTTTTTATTATTAGCTAAGGCATTTAAATTTATTATTTTAGCTTTTTTAATATAGAAATTCCGAATTACCTAAGGATTATACCCAACGTAAAGGCCAATAATAACCTTATTCGAATTTAGCTATAATTAAAAGTGATTAATCCGCTTATTTTTAAAAGTAGCTAAACGAGGATTATTAACGATAAAGCCGATACCAAATTTAGCTTCACCCGCCTTATAAAGATTTTTGGTTATCTACTCCTTATAACGTTTTATTACGGGCTTGGCGATATAGTTTTAGAATAAAAGGGCCAATCGTTTAAAAGCGTATTTAACGATACTATCGGGCTTATTACGCTATAATCGGATTGTATCGGGGTCCAAAGCTTCGTCGACGCCTATTTCGATCTCTTTTTTAATTCCTAGCTTCTAATTAACGCCCTAGATTTTATTAATATATAGGAATCTATAAGCAATCATTTCGTCTAGTTAAGGATAATTCAAAGCATTATAGCCAGAATTACCGTAGCTATAGCAAATTAAAGGAATCCCGTCCTTACGAATAATAATGGTGATATTGGCGAACTCGTCTATCTGGAAAGCCATTTCCTTATTTTACCCTTAAAAATATTTAAATTTAAAATAATACGAATCTGATCATAAGCATAGCTTTTAGCACGAAGGGTTATTTTCTTTATAGTGTTTTTTATTTTGATTTTTTAGTTAGCTATAATATCCTCGAATATCTTTTATATATATAGCTTTATACGCTCGAATTATTCGGTCAAATTATCGACAGCAGCTTCCTTAACCGTTACTACCTTGATTTCTTAAGCGCTATTCGGAGCTTTCTAAAATAAGGTTTTCGTTAGGGTAGCTTGGGGATTAGAGGGCCGTAGAGTGACCTTGGTCACCGGCGCAAACCGAATTAAACGATTCGCAATAGATTCGGGGTTCCAACCAAAATCAACGTTTTGATTAAAGTTACGCATAAGCGTATAAAGCTATGGTCGTATTAGGTCGATACCCGTTATAGGTTTTTAGAAGGAATATTCGATCTCGCCTCGTAAACCTAAAATACGCTTATCCAATTAGCGCTTATCAATCATACCTTTAATTACCTTGCGAACTTTAAGAAATAATTCGGACTAGAAATCTTTTTTAAGTTCGAAAGTCTTATAGTTTATTTAAATAAGCCGCTTCTTTTATTGAATATTTACGTTATTATAAAACTCGTAAGTTTGATAAAAAGGCTGATTAAACCTTTTTTAAAAATCAATTATATATACGTACCGATTATAAATAAAAGCGAGAGATATTATTATTTCGGGCTCCTCTGGATAACGGTTTCGTATTAATATTATTAACCGATCGCTAGCAAAGAAATTGTACTAATTATCATAAAGGACAAAAGTATCTTTCAAACGGGCTTAAACATCCTTTTAATCCATATAATATTGCAAAACCTTTTTAATTTTAGTGCCCAAGGCTATATCGGTAATCTATTGCCATAAAGCCGAGATCAGGTTTTTATCACTAAAGTAAAAGCGATATTTGATAGTATCAACCTTCAAAAAAAATTCGATAATATCATAATTATTAAAAGGGTAGGCTAATTCGTTCGTAAAAATCTCCCGAATTATACGCGAATTCTTAATAGCTCTATTTAAAACTTCGGCCGTATAGGCGTTAAATAGCGAATAAGCCCGGGTGAAATATCCAACAGATTGGCTCCTAGCTAAATATCGGTTATAAAGAGGGACAAAAGCATCATCATTACCCTCGTCCTTTTCGTAATTAATAAAAAGGTATTAAAAAGGTGGGTTTTCCGTAGATAAGGTATTCTTCCTATTAAAGGAAGATCCTTTAATATCGGCCAAAATAATATTAGATAGTTTAAACTGCTTCCGGCTAAAGAAATTATCGGCGATCTCGGGGATTTTTTAATTAGATATAATACAAAAAGATAGAAAATAAAATATAAAAAATTATATAAAATTCGCGAAAATAATATTTTTGGTATCGAAGCTTTTTCTTAAATAAAGATATTCGAATAAAAAAGTAAACAAAAACCTAAAAAAATAAATAAGGCTTATAAAAATCGGTATATAAATACACTTAATTAGCAAAGATATAAGGTCGAATTATTAGGTATATAAAGAAGGGTTATTAACGGTATAAAACTATGGTTTTCCGAAGGCGGTAGAGAAAAAAGAAAAAGG
This sequence comes from Ophiognomonia clavigignenti-juglandacearum, assembly GCA_003671545.1. Classification (NCBI taxonomy): domain Eukaryota; kingdom Fungi; phylum Ascomycota; class Sordariomycetes; order Diaporthales; family Gnomoniaceae; genus Ophiognomonia; species Ophiognomonia clavigignenti-juglandacearum. The sequence continues at coordinate 16,151 of PYFS01003888.1, read as the reverse complement.
GGAAGGCGTCCCTCAAAGAATAACCTAATACCTAATCCTTTTTTATACCACCCTAATTAAAATCACAATTAATTGCCAGCTCTTATATCCTTACTATTTTAATATTTTATAAAATTCCAAAATAACGATCCTCCTTTTCTTATATATAAAGATTCCTTAATTCAAAAGCCTCGTATAACTTTAATTTTTTAATAAGGTTTCCGTAAAGCTTATATTTCTCGATACATTATACCCGTAATAAATATAAAAAGCAAACCCGGAATTCGCTCATTTCCGATCAAAGGAATTAAATTCGCTAAGGTTTATACCCAACCTCCTTTTTTCTCGCTAAATCGGCGACGTAACCTTTATAGCCTATACCCTCGTAATCCTCCAAAGTCCGTCCTATACCGCAGCAAATATACGCTATATCTTTAAATCATCTCGATAAATAATGCTATATCAAATATACTCCTTAATCCACAAAAGCCATCCCGAACCGTAGCAAATCCGGGCTATATTCCTAAACTACCAAAAGCAATACGTTTATCCTATACATCGGATAATTATCGTTATATATATATCATTCTGATCAAATACGGGATTATACCGGGAATCGTTAAAACGCCGAAAAAAGCCGAAATGAATATAATACGAGAAAAAGGTAATTATTACGGGAGTGATAAGCCAAAGAAAATACCAAACATTAACTTAAAAGAAAGGATATCCAAAAAGCTTAATACAAAGATATAGCTATCGAACCATCAAAAAGAGCTCTATAATAAACTATATCTTAATAACCGTCAAAGAAAATAAATATAGGTTATAAATCCATAAATTAATAATCCGGTTCGAGGGACCAATAAACCAAAGCATAGCCAATAGGGCCTACGTAATAGACTCGCCAAAAGATATTATTAATATCTAACTTAGCGGCGTTGCTAAAGCCGGTAAAGAGAATCGGAATCGGGGTACATATAAGCTCAAAAGCATACAAAAGTCGTAATTTAGAATAGTCACGTTCTGATTAAAATTATAGGCATCAAAATCAGATTATAAAAACGAAAAAAAAAAAAAAATACCAAAAACTAAAATTAGGGCCCAAGAAGAAAATCACCGTCCTGACTGCTTTATACCCGTGATCCTACCCTGATCAGGGCCCAAGACATCCTACCCCCACCCCCAGGTACTCCCTCCACACCTTGCCCCAGCACACCGAACTATCGATTTTCTCTTTTTCCGAGCTTTTTCCAATATAGAGATTTACGCGAAAACGCTTTACGATTTAAAGCTAAATTAAGCCCTCGCTAACATATATACCTTTTCGCCGTAAAATTAAATAAATCGGTGTTCCCCCTATAGGGCTAAAAGCTGACTCACCGTTTATAAATAAGCTAGCTTCGTTTTATAATACGTATAATAGAACCTTTAACCCTAACGGTTCAAAGAATATATTTTATCGTTATTAAATATACGCTAACTTTTAATAATAAGCAAATATACGAATTATCTTTCTTCTATATTTTATACTTTTTATATATTCCGGAATTTTCGCTGCTAAAATTTCGAAATATAAGGTCATAATAGGGGTAATCTATTGATAACGAAAAAATAAACCGAATGTTGGGTTTCAGCGGGTTTATAGTGCTTTTTTAGTAGGTCTCCAATGGGTTTTTAGTAAAGGCGTGGCACGAAATAAACTGATTTTGGGCTTGGTATTTGCTGCGCGGAAAAAGTCCCTAGGTACCAAAATAAACTGGCCGAAATAAACGGAACCAAATGCCCCCTGAATCCAGATTTGATGACACCTTTCATTGATAATGTGTCACTCTAGCGAGTTCTGTTGACGACAGCTATAAATTTGCAAGGGTACAGTATTCGCTGAAGCGCTATTGCAAATTCCCCCTTGTGTAGATGTCGCCCGTGGGACCCCCCCCCCCCCCTCCCTCCCCCGAAGCACGTGGCCCAGTGGGGGATTGAATTATTGTCCGGGGCTGCTGTTTCGCGCCGGAGATAGGCGCCGAGCATATTGGGGGAACGAGTGTCATCTTGTATCCCTTCTCGGGCACCGCTGCAGGCAGCACGGCATCGTTCGTCCACACCTGTGACCTGTTTCCCATGCCGGGCCAATGCATGACCACCCCGCGCATCCCTGGCTGCCCCATTTCTTCAGCCCTGTCTGCGGCCTCGACTTACAGCCTGGTCTGACTTGACCTGCGTAGGGCCTCGTCCATTGTGCTGCCTTATCCTTCCTCCGGGCTGCGTATACCCTGAACGAGTTGCTAATTTACATAGAGCGAGAAAATAGTGCAATTGATGCGAGGTATGAAGATGCACAGGTCAAGTTCTACCCTACCAATCTCTGTCTCACGAATCACAAACTACTAGTAAATTCACTCACATACAGCTTCGCAAAGTATAGACTTCTGGCAAGTACCGCAATGAAGCGTACTGTAATTAAGTAGCAGGGTCTTGGTAAATACACTCTACACCAGCGTTATCTACACTGCCCCCTTGAACTAGCAGTCGCTGTATAAGACTGAGACATCAACTGGCCTTGAGGGACTTAGAATTTATTCACTTTCTCATGACAGGTGCCAACAAGGCTGAATGGTGCGACTCAAGTTAGTCATTCGTACTGCCTCGCAGTACGGATTCATACCCATGAGCACATCTTTTTGCCAGTGATGCCACTTCACCGCGTGTGCGCCCCGTTTTGACGCTGCACGTCAGCGCAGACGTGCATAGATGCCAGAGACCTGAGACCTGAGACCTTCAGGCCTCACCGGGCGTCCTATTTCCCACGCCTCTGACAGGCTCGCTTGGGAAATGAGGCGTGCCACAGCACCCTGTGGCACGGCTGACCTCGGCTCCTCTTCTGTACATCATTTCGAAGCCAGCTCTCGCACAGTGTTCTTCTCTTTTGCTTATAATACAGGGGCCGTTCATCAACCACGAGAACAACGGCGTTCTTTGCCTTCGGATTTGTGACACGCAACTAGATTCTAAGTTGTCTTGAGGGACCTGTTGGGCCTTGTTTCGTTTCATGGCCACTTTTAGCGAGGCCCAGCTGCGTCGCGCGGCTGCGGCAGTAGGACTCCCTGCTGTGAATACTGCATTGCTGATTGCAGCAATACATCGACAAGCTGATGAGTCCGACCGAACTTACCTCGACATCCCCACGACTTGTCCCCATCTCCGAGATGATGGTGATTTGGCAAATAATGGTGTAGCTCAGACGCCTTGGGGTCCTTGTACTTTCCTTGGTGAAGGCGGCGGTCCGGAGAGCAACGATGGAGGTGAAATGGATGCATCATTCCCGGAACATGACTCCTTCGACATGGAGACGATGGAAGACGCGCCGCCAATTATCTATCCGGATCCATCGGTCGACCGATTTGAGGGACGCCAGTTCGATGTCACCGAATTCGTCTTCCCCAGAAGTGAGACGCTCCGAGAGGAGCATCTTGCTACGTTCGAGCAGGACATCGGAACCTCGGTGGCCGGTCATCGGTCGCCACAAGGGACAAACAAGTCATCCACAGGCGCTACACTGGGAGATACGTCCACAACGGTTACGATTCCTGCGACAAGCAACAGTGACGCACTTTTTACATGGAATGCAAACAGTTTACTGATACCGAAACACGGCTCACGCTCTTCGTCCAGCTCCCGTTCGTCATACAACGCTGTCATGCTCACACCATCGAGCTCCCCGGAGGGCAACATCTTTCCATCTCCGGAGGCAAGCCCGATGAGCAGGACACAAAGCCAAGAGGAAGACTTGTCTCTGCGAAAAGGGCCGACAAGACACACCTGGGTCGTCCCAGCTCTTGTAAGCCATCGTCCGGACTGCGAAGGAATAACAATGCGTCACTCTAACACGTGCTCACGATACCCTGACAGCCTCGAAGAGGTCGCAAGCCCAGAAGCTTCACTCCCAAGACGAACGATAAGCTGGCTACCGGCCGCGGTGCAAGACATGGTCCACTTCAGCTGGAAGTCCGGGAGGCTGCAGCGCGGAAAAGGCGGTCCCCTGATGGCGTGTGCGTGTGGTGCCATATCAAGAAATCGTCGGTACGTGCAAAAGATCGGCGGTGACCAAATTGCTCTACACGTACTCACAGCTTCGCAAGTGTCCATCGGACCAGATGCGCCCCGGGGATCCGTGCCATAGGTGCAAGCTCCTCGATATTCCATGTCTCGGCTACCGTGTGACAGATACAGCGCTCTTTCGGGAACAGCATGCCCCCTTCCATCTGTTCAGCCGACGCTGGAAGACCATGGCTCTCAAAGATATCTCCACCTGGGCTAGCAACGACGTACGAACGATCCGTATCAGCCAGACTTTCCTTGATGCTCCGTACGAGGTGCGTGTGCGGCGGTTCGTTCCACTTGACGGGGACATGATGGAGCAGAGATGGGTGGACGAAAGAGGACAGACGAAGACTTTCGCCATACCTCCTTATGGCATCATCAATATGGCCGAAGCTGGACGCTCGATAGAGCACATGATCGAGGAGCAGATGTTCACGTACATTCGCAGCTTGGGCAACATTGGCGTGGTGGATCCCTTGATACTGAATACTTACGTCAAAGCTGTGACGCGTGCTACATCTGACCTGGTAGGGTGCTCCTTCTTTTAGACCAATGGTCGATCCTCGTTGTTGACAAGAATGCCAGACCCCAGAAAGAGAGCGGACCTTTCTGCGCAACACTCTTCGCCTGTGGATAAGCTGCCGCCTTACGTCCCACCCTGAACACATTGTCGGCGAAGACAAGCTCGGAATGCGGAAAGTAGATGACCCGACAAGTCCCCACGAAAATCGTGTTCCCACGCCCCCCGTGCTCGGTGCTCAGCTAGAGTGCATTCTCTATACCGTATTCCTGCGGCCTCTATCCAAGCTTGTGCTGGACGAGCTTCTCTCAATGATGCAGGTCAAAGACCGCAGTCAGTGGCTGTCAGTATACCTGGCGTTGTTCATGATGCTGCACAGCTGCTCCATGTTGACGAAGAGAGATATGGAATATGCACGCCAGATCAAGCTCTCGGTAAGTTGACTCCGCGAATGGGCTGGTTCACGGCAATCATGACTACTAAGTATGCAGTAATTAAGCTGACTCCCTCAGACACCTTTCTGCAACAAGGAAGCTATATTGAAGCAGCATGCTGGTGCCAAAACACTTCTGGCGCACTTTCATCTGGCGTTGAGTGGCAGTCTACCATTCAAGCTGGCCCTAGAATCACAACTCGAGGACATTACAGGCCCTCAAAACTTGTCAATCAATGACGCTAGGTTCATTAAGAAGTCCGCTGAAAGTGCAGAAGCTCACAGTATGTAAACACTCATCTTTCTAAGGTATTTTGCTTGCCCGATGTATAGCGTACGTGCTCACAAATCATTAGAAGCACAATGGGCTCAACTTCGAAAGCAACCGGCACCTACTCATGATTTCTACTGGGTCTCACAACTTTTTGATACCAACTGGAAGCCGGATCGGATGGACTAATGACAAAAAAATGGAACATGGTACAATGGGATACACATTACAGAATAATACATTGAGAAAGTACAACCACGCGTAATGATACACCACCCGCCGCAGGCTCAGCTGCAGCTGCCATCAATCCCCGCCATAAAACACCAGCCGTCATCAATCATCAGACTTCCTTCACGCAAGATATCAAGTAAACTGTTTGTGAATCGAGAACCACCTCATCAATCGCACTCCACATCAGGCTCCGGCGCGGGCGGATCGGGCTTTGGATCAGGCTGTGGATCAGGCTGGGGCTCCGGGCGTGTGACTGTTCCCTCATTACCATCCTGCCACAAATGCTTTGTAACAAACACCCCATCGGCGCCCATCTCATCTATCGCCCACCGTCGCTTGCGCTCGTCGTCGTCGTCGAACACTCGTCCCCAGGCAAGCTGCAGATCCGCAGGCAGCTTCCAGCACTCTCCGCGGCTGTGAAGCCACAGCCGCAGGAGGTGCCGCTGCTGATTATTCCGCTCGCCGCCGCCGCCGTCCTCGTACGTGGCCCGGCGGTGCACGATGCCGATGTTGTTGATAAGGCGGATGTCGCCCTTCTGCAGCGTCTGCGTGAGCTCGTGGCGCCGGCCGATGGCGTGCAGGGCGTCCAAGGCCTCGGCTTGCGCTTCGGTCAGGCCTGGGATTCCCGGGGTGCGCGGCTCGATGGTCCCGCGCCCAACGAGGCACCGGCGCGAGAAGTTGGCGAGGATCTTGTTGTCGTGGTGGTACAGAACCGCGCGTTTGTAGTATGGTGGGTCGCGGCCGAATCTGGGAGAGACATATCAGTATAGTTACACTTCTCAGCTCGTTTGTCTAAGCGCCGCCTTACGTGTCATATGGCCAGTCTGGCTTCGCAAGCACGTGAATGAGATCTGGCCTAGTGGAGGCTAGTTCGTTGTAGACTGTCCAGGCCGATGCAATTTTGCCCGTCCCGCCTGACGCGCTGCAGGACATTGTGAGGAGAGACAAGACATCACAGACTAGGTCTGTGTGAAAGGACATTTCCGTCGTTTTGTTGTATTGGGCTTTGGCCTTGGAGTCGTTCCTGACGTTGACTTGGAAGATGTCAGCAAGAATGATCCCGAGCAAGGAACCTTCGCAAGAAGAGCAAGGAACTGGTTACCCAACATCCCCCCGTTGCGGTTCTGCTTTCCCTTCTTCTCGGACACATAGCTGGTCAATCCCAGATACACGATCATGAGATCAATGCTGTCCAGAGTGTCGACATCGAGTCCACGAATAGTAGCAAACCCACGTCCCTGGTACACATCTGTTCGGATTTGGCGGAGCTTCTCGCTCAAGCTCGCCAGGGGAAAGGTCTCTGGGGTGACGTCGCATCCCTCCAGTCCAAGATCTGCAGGACTGTCAACAATAATGGGACTCAGGATGTAACAGCAATACTTTACGCTTGAAGTGCCTCAGTGCCAGCACGATCTCCGCCTTGTCTGCCTCTGAGAGGACATACACGAATTGTGCCTCGTCGTCTTGGAAGTCAGAGCCTACCCATGCAAGCGGCCCCTGCAGAAGCTGTGGCCAGCCATCGGGAAGAGTGGTGGCCAAGCCTCCTGATTGAAGCCGAGTCTGCGTGCGCGCGAGGTACTTTTGCTCGTCGAATTCGTACCCGATATCAGCGTACTGAGGGGCTGGGCTGGCGCCTTCTAGCCTTGTGAACGGCTCAATGTTAAATCTGTGTTTGGCCTTGAGCGAATAGTACTGGGGTATGGTACGAGTGGACACCTGAGTGGTGGAAGCCATTGTTAGTTCGGAACGAGGCCTGTCCAGTAGGGTTCCGGGAGGTGGTCTGATTTATGCACAATGTCGGAATGGGAGGGGAGGAGATGAATGTGCAGATAGAGGTGAGAGCTGAGTGGTGAATTGCTCAATAAATACTTATATCTTTCCAAGTGAGAAGTCTACATTGCTTTCATATGTCTCTGGTGTCCGGCACTGTCCGCTAGTATGCAGAGCCTCAAGATGATGCAGACTGCCACCCTTCCTCCAGCATATGCCCACTGTACATCATTATTTACCTGCGCAGTATTCGACCCCGAAGAGCGGAAAGTCTTACGATAATCCCAATGACGGAATGTTGAGCACACATCTTTTCAGTGTTGAGCCGACGTATCCCGAGACATGAGGAAAGGTTAATGCAAGTGATGAGGCACGAGGTCTCCTCATGTCGACTGCGATCATCCACCACGTGGGATATAACAAATGAGGAAGGAATATCTTATCAGTATCTTCCCACAGGCGACCTGGCATGTAGTAGCCCAGATTCTAGTGTCCCAATAGCAAGATCCTTAATTTGCTGAAAGGCCACTTGGGCAAGATCTCGTTACGCATGTAATCTAAAACAGACCGCGAATGGGAGCCCTTGGAAACATTCTCCGCTTGCAAGCCCTTCTCAAATCCACCGCTGTTTTCCGAGTCCCGACAGTAGTAGCATTGCCCCACACCAGAACCCCAGATCAATAAGCGGAGGCGTCACCGGTGAGGCGTCACCGGTGAAGACAGGGTACCATCACCCTTGCATCCACCAGCTTTGTGCGACGTGAGAATGCACACTTGCAGGGACAGATCAGAGCTCGAGTGGTCGGGAATCAACCACGGCAGAAGATTGCCACTTCACCAATGCATCTGCAACGATTTGCCCAATCGCTAAAAGCTTCTCTTCTTCCATGCGGCCAGCAAGAATTTGGATGGATGCTGGCGCGCCGTGGTAGATGTCGGGGTCGTCTGTGGAACGGTAAGCTGCGTCCTGCGAGGGTGAGGGGCAAACGAAACACCCACAGGATTCCCAAGTCAGTCTATCTTGCTGATTGACAGGAGTGTAGCTGGCGTCAAATTTGTCCAGTTTGCTGTCCGCTTTGGTGACTGGGATGACTAAGGTGGTGTAGTCGAGGACACTGGCAACTGTGATGTAGGCTAGAAAGGCTCTTGTTAAGAAGGTGGCATGACACTGATGGTGTAAAAGGACGTACTGTAGAATACCTTTCCAGGTATAGCAGCAGCGGATGGTACAACTGGAAGCAAAACAGCATCGACAGGGCGTCCTGGAGGGGGTCAGACTCTGGCACAGAGATATGCCTCCTGGTGAGAACAGTCACCTGTGCTTGTTTCATTCGCAGTAGATAGCCAATAGTCTCGGTACTGGTTTCTGTACTTCTTAAGGCGTAAGACGGCAGCTTCCACCTCGATCGCATTGTCCGGAGGTAGCGCTCTATTATCCGGGAAATACGGCTGCAGCTCCGGGATCAATGGTTCACCGGACAGGTCCAAGTTCTCAAAGACGTCGTAGTTGCCATTGGCTCCTGTGATAGCGGCCTATCGTGGAATATTTTTCGTCAGCGGGATGATTCAAGATGGTGTGAATGTCCCCGGAACTGCTTTTCTCACATGTATTTCTCTGGCCGTTGAATGTGCTGGTGGTTTCCAGGGAAGCACCTCGTGACCGGCGGCTCGCACTGCATCGGCAGCCATGTTGAGTGCCCGGGTGATGGGGGGATGTGGCTTCACGAAGCCGTCGAATTCCATGAACCCGAATGAAATGCGAGAACCGTGCCGCGGTAGCTCTGATGCCTTCCTCCACGGAAGGTTAACGGTGTCGGGGTCATACTTCCAGGGCTCAGCGGAGAGCAAGGCCTGCAACAAGTATTTGATGGATGCAATACATGGTCCGAGTATGCCTGGAACTGTGGGTATGTTTATCTGTCCTGGAGACTGCAATCACATGAGTACCAACTTCCCAAGCTGTACGCGGACATTTGTGCTTGGCCCGTCGACTTACCGAGTCTGCCACGTTCATGAAGGAAAGTCGACCTGACGAAGGCTTGATGCTATAAACTCCATTGAAGGCAGCTGGCATTGATACGGACCCGCCAATATCAGAGCCTATGCCAATGGCACTGCCCCTGAGTGCTTGGACAGCACCCTCTCCTGTCGATAATGTGTAAGCAACGTACCGCCCTACAGTCCTACTCTCAAGTGTGGCGATAGAAGGAATGCTCCAACGTGCCTCCAGAGCTGCCACCAGAAGAAAGCTTCTGGTTTCTTGGGTTGAAATTATATCCCAAGATATTGTTGTTGGTTTCCATGAACTTTTGCCTCGGTCAGCACGTAGCTTTTTGTGGTTCAGAAAGAATTTCTTGTTCTTAGTGCTTCGTAGGCGTCCTTGCGGTATACAGGCTAACTTACCCATAAACTCTGAACGACCGTTGTCTGGAGACAATGTTAGTCAGGGCCAAGCTCTGATCGATGATACCAAAGTCTAACACGAACATCATACCTTTCCTATGATGATTGCTCCGAGGGTCTCGAGCTCACGAATGATCTCACTCTCAGGCTGACGCTTGAGTGGAGACGATTTATTGCCCTCGAAGGTATCGATCCAGCCTACGTAGCCCATCGTGGTTTCCATGCCTCTCACATGGAATTGATCTTTGACCGTCATGGGCAGGCCGTGGAGCGGGCCCATGGGACGCCCATTTTGTTCCCTGTATTTGTCAAGCTCTTTGGCTCTCTCAACAGCTTGCGAAAAGGCGATCTCAAGGAGATTATTGTTCTATACAGATGGCAAGAGTCAGTGCAGGTACAAGTGATACAAGGGACAGCCTGTGGCTTATATACTAGCTGGTGGCCGTATGCTGCTCGCTTGCAGAAGGCTGTAACCAGATCGACAGAAGAGAGTGACCCATTTATCGTCATTTCCATCATGTCGGGAACCGACAAGCTGGTGATGAACGTCGACCTGTCATCTAGAAGGCTCTCCATGAAGGAGCTTGTAATGTCTACATGTTCCTTGGCTCGACTAATGACGTCGAGAGGGAGGATCCATTTCACTGGAATCTTCTCCATCTCGGTTTGGCGCTTGCGAGCCGCCGTTCTCCGCCAGCCTTCCGCGTATCTCGGGGGTGGCAGGCGGCGGGCAGCCTGCGAGTATGCCTTGAGGAAAACGACAAGTGCAAGTGTGAAAGCTGTGAATAAAAGCAAGGCCTTCCAAAATCGATCTGTCGTATGCATGGTAAGATATCACCAGGTCGGGTAAAGTACGCCATGCGAAAAGTGTGGGGATCTTTCTACAAAGCGCGCTTTCGGGTGTGGCGCCGGTCAGGTACAAAAGGAAAAACAGAGATTGGCAGATTGTCGCACAGGGGCGCGTTTTGCCAATGAGATGTCTCTAAATTGGACACCGAGAGGCCGTCCTTGAATTGCACTGTACCACAAAAAGCGTGGACATATCTGCATCGTTCCGCCTACCAACAGTTCCCCTCCGGTGTCGTGTCGCCTCGCTGACGGGACGCACGCACATCCCTTGTTCGCCTTACCTCGTTAGCCCTGGACAGCACATGACTGTCCAGGTGCGCAGGTGACTACTTAACTAGTACTTCCGCAAATGGGCACGAGCACCCGAGTCCTCCCATTCCCTTGGCCCACGCCCCAGTCTGCTGCCCAAGGTCAATATGCGGACCAGTAGAACTTTATATAATTCATAAGTTCAGAGCAGCCCAACATTGACCATCTACGGTACTCTCGGTAAATTATATTCTCTCTCTGGAAATGGTCAGGATGCTGTAAGCCGCGTAATTGTCTGCCCGGAGTGCGCCGGGCGATGTAGTTACCCGGAACAGTTGAATAACCCTTTCCAACTGTTCCAACACATCTGAGGTCAGGCTGAATGCAGTAACAGTCACGATTGTTTGAATCTGACTGCTTATGAGCTGGAGGCCTCCAACACCTCTGTAAATGGAAACATTAAAGGGCCAAGCCTGATGATGTGTTCACCATGAAATGACCTTCTTGTCAAGTTCCTGCAACGAAGAGTATTTTCATCACTATCAAGAACCTCTCCATGCCGTGTGCGATCGACATAGTCATACATAATTTCCACAAAATCACCGTGTGTTGCTGGTATTAACTGGTTGCAGGTTTATCACCATGGCGCCTATCGTGGAAGCAGGGCAGAGTTCAAACTCGGCTGAGCGTGCAAGACATAGCGATGCTTCGTATATTGATTTAATTAAATGCAATGGTCAGTTTGGCCAACCGGCTTCCGGCTTTATTAACATGTTTCGCATGCTCACTCGCCATACCTAAACAGGGTCGTTCGGAGCTCAAGAATTCGGCGCTATGTCCAAGACAACCAGCAATTCCACCCAATGCAACACGTCCCTTATTCCTTCCCAAATCTCACAACAATCACAAAGAGTGATCTCGAGGCCAAATGAATTGTCAAAAGACAATACAAGCATATCCAAGAACGATTCGTTGCTAGGAGTGGGCTCATGGACAAAGTCAACTGACGCCTCAAAGAATCATCAGTCGAGCCCGTGAGCTCGAGGTGGACGCTTGAATCGATGAACGCACATGGGTGTCATATGTGGAAATTGGAATGGACCCTGGCCAAGGACATTTTCAATGCTCGCATAACACTGTACGCGCGGTACTTTGGTGCCGATCTGAAACTGATTAGCATGGAAAGGTAAGTCAGGTCTCAAGCCCCGACGGTGGTGAGTGCTGTTCTTATGAAAACGAGCAACTGGGGGTCCACTTGACCCTGCGTTCTAGGTGGCTTCGGGCTAACAGTTTGGTGTGATACATAGACAGGCACCGATGTGTATCTGCATCTCAACAGACTGTCCAGCTCGTCAGAACTGCTGCAACAGCAATCAGCAGTCATGAGGGACTCGGGTCTCAGGGATTGACGATGGGCATGCGGTAATACATTCTGCACAAACGGCTCAAGAGCCCCCAGGCATTTGAGGTCTCGGGGAGAAGACACGGGCTGGTTCGCGACACAGGAGAGATTTGGTCAAGCAGGGCGATCCGGGCACTGGCCAGTTCCGGGATAAGAACGCTGATCTGGTGGGAGAGCAGAGGTGCGCAACAGCGGATGTACGACTGATGGGTTTGGGGAAATCATTTAGAAACCCCGGTACGCAGTTATGACTTTCACACACTCGGAGCAGTGGGGGAACTGCGTTATTATTAGCAGTGGCAGGATGGCAGGTTGGAAGGCAGCATAGCTTCTTAGTGGAGAATATAGGTGGCTCTCCGGGCTGTACATACTGGAACAGCGAAGTCCTCCAAGTCGATGCTTATGATCAAGCTTTCTAGAAACGGCTTCGTCATCCGCATCGCAAGCATTGCATCTGGGTTGACGGGGATAACGGACAGGGCGAGTGGTGTTTATATACGCCGTGTTGGGATGAATGGGGGCTGGGCGCACCGGCATGCGAGCAGCTAGGTCGAGTAGGCACGCCGACTCAGCTACCTACTAGGTGATGACGCGCCGTTGTTGCTGCTTATTAGCCGCTGTGCGTGTGAAGAGCGGCGGAGGAGCCCTGGCGGCGGGAAATAAACCTGGATAATGGAGTTCAGGGCTGACTTTGACGATGATGAACACAAGCCGTTCGGCGGAGGACGGTGTGCACAGCGTGGTTCGCCACGGCGGGCTGGGGCTGCAGAAGGGACAAGGATAAGGACAAGTACGACAGGGCACCGAACCCGTAGCGCGTGGTCCTCCCGCGAGTGAGCATTGCTAGGTGGCCAGCGGACGCAGGCGCCGGCCGAGGACGAGGGCCGTAAGACCATGGATAATGGTGCAGTGGCTGCTTGGGCCCGCGGGCGCACGTGGTTGGGTGCCGCAGTGAGCAGGCCCCCTGCCCTCGGTATTATAGGCTCATGAGTCATGAGCCGCAGCGTGCTCACTCCTCGATTCCAACCACATTGACATTCAGCCCTATGATGATAGAGCGTATGCTTGTATGTGCACGATGGATCTCAGCATTGCTATCAACGACTTCATTCTGGAAGCACACAACGATCCCGGCCGAATAGCTCAACTAGCGAGTCAGCATCGAGAGGCTAGGAACGCAAGATTTGAACGGGTTCTTCTCGGGCCAAGCTACACTGGAGTGCCTGTCGATGAGATCCTCACGGCTCGTCTCAACGACCCTGCCTACCTAGATCCTCGCAATAATCTCTGCCTCTTTGCTTGGCCTTCTCAAGAAGTCATCAATCTGATTTTGAAAATCCAGAAACACCTACAAGTCCTGGCTCCCAGTACGTTCCGGTCTCTCAGGAGCCAAATCGGAAGTGGGTTTGCAAATTGCAACGTCTCTAACATCTGCAGACATCTGGCTGTCTCCCCCAGATTGGTTGCATATGACGGTGATCGAACTGGTCCACTCCAAATCCCCACCACAACTCGAGGCCCATGTGCACAACACCCAGCCCCACGCCGCGAGATTGACCACCTTCGGCGCAGAGCACCCGGCGGAACTAGACAGGCCGCTGTTGAGCTTGGACGACACTGCGGTGGCGTTGACGTTCCTGCCTGTTGAGGATAGGCCGTACACTTACCTGCACCTCCGCCGGGACCTGGCCAACATCTGTGTTGAGAACGGCATCGAGGTCGCGTCGAAATACTACAATACTTCGAGTCACATCACCTTTGCCCGGTTTGCGAGAATCTCGGATTTGACAAGCAAGGAAAGCTTGGAGACCTGGGTGCAGAAGATCAAGTCTATTAACGAGATGTTGAAGGCAGAATACTGGCCGAGAGACGGCCAAGCAGGTCCAAAGTTGGGGTTGAGGTGGATGGTTGGCGCAGGTCGGGGGATTGAGGTTCGAAAGGGCCGCCTTTGGTACGGCGATGGCCAGCCGGTGGGCTTTGAGGAGACTGAGAGGGCACAATGAGCATTGGTCCAAAGTGCGTTCTCACTTGGAGGATAAGGCGTCACAGTCAAGAGCCACAGAGGCAGCATGAAGTCAGGAGCAGGCAGTGCGATTCGACTTCGATGGGCGCCACGAAGGGCAAGTGGTTGTCATCTGAAGGGGGATAGGTCAGGTAATTGCAACCTTGGAATGGACCAGACTTTCCGTCAGCTCGGTCAGTATGGAGATCGGTGTTATGGTACGCAACAGACATGAGCATCATCAGAAGACACCCCACAAGGTGGCACATTCGCTCAGAAGCACGGAGGAGGACATCCTGTTTAAAGTCCAAAATTTGCCAAAAAAGTGGCGCAACCTGATCAAAAGACCGTTTCCATGGACCCCTTGGTTAGCCTGTCAAAGCGAGCCTCCGTGGCGTTGAAACATTCCGGGAGTCCAGTCTGTTCCCAACTTCCTCCCTGGATGAGTTTCACCAAGCCGGGTGCGCAGGTGAAGATCCTCGCCATGCCATGGCCGTTGAAGCCAGCACAGACGTATTGTCCCGGAAGACGCTCGAGAGGACCCACGAAGGGAACAGAGTCGGTAGTCATACCTGTCTCGGAGCATCAGAAGCCTGTATCTTGTGCGGTAGTCAGGTGCAGGAAAGGGAGACGGCATACCTATGATTCCCGTCCAACTGTGCTGCAGTCCTTCGCCATGTCTCAATTTGGTCGAGTCACAAAGCGGCAAGCACTTCTCAAAATTGCCCACAGCATCTGCAACCACTTCTGGGTTGAAGCTCGTGTCGTCGGTTGTGAACATACCCTGGAAGGACTCTTTGCTTAGATTTGGGCTCTTCCGGGATGCGCCCAGAATGATGATACCGTCAGCCTTCCGCTGCATCACCGAGTAGAAGTGATGAAGGCTGTGCCGCAGGGACATTGTACTCGGCATGATTGCACTGCCTGACAGTGATGGCGGCGGGACGAACATGTGTGCCTGCGCCCGATTCGGGGTGACGAAAGAGGCGAGCTGAGGGAGCAGGTGCCCTGCGAAGGCGTTTGTGCAGTGCACGACAATCTGTGCTGCGATGCTGCCCCTCGCGGTCTCGACGTCCCATGCCGCATCGCTCGCGGCGCTCTTCGTGACCGCGACAGCCGGGCAGTGGGTGAACAAGCGCGCGCCCTGCTCAATACTCCGGCTCAGCAGCCACTGCGCCAGCTTCGCCGGATGGCTCGAGCCGGCGGGCCACTCATACGCGCTGACCGTGGCGGCGATCCCCGTCCGCCGCCGCGCATCCTCGCCCTCGTACACCTTGACATGGCTCACGTCGCCCCCGGCCTCGCGATACTCGCGCAAGCTGCGGGCGTTGAACTCGGCGAACTCGGGCGTGAGGCACACGTCGAGCGTGGTGGCCGGGTGGAAGTCGCAGGCCACGCTGTGCGTCGTCACGAACGCGCCGACGGCGTCGAACACGGCGCGCTCGTTGGCGATGATCTTGAGCGCCTGCGCGGTGCCGTGCACGCGCTTGTAGACCTGGAAGCCGCGGAAGGCGTCCGGGCGGACGTGGCCGGCGTTGCGCGAGGAGGCGCCGGACGCGGCCTCGCGGGCTTCGAGGATGACGATGTCGGCGCCGGGCACGCCGGCGGAGTGGATCAGCTCGAAGGCGGTGAGGGCGCCGGATATGCCGGAGCCGATGATGAGGTATTTTGTGGACGGGGGCAGCGCGGCAGTGCTGTTTGCGTTGAGGTGGGGGAACGCGCGGGTGGTTTGCTGCCACCAGGAGAGGCATGGGTGGGCGACTGGGAGGCCATGACTGGGGTTGGAGGAGGGTGTCGCCGATGCTGGCGGCGCTGGGGTTTTCTCTTCGATGGTCATGATGGTGTGTGGTGTGGTTTCTGTGCAGCCGGCTCCCGGGGAAGGGGGGGGGGGGGGGGTCCAAGAGGTCGGAAGGGCACACGTTGGAACCCCGGTCCCCCCAATAT
>PYFS01003887.1:0-75729 GCA_003671545.1 Ophiognomonia clavigignenti-juglandacearum | reverse complement strand
ATTATTATTATTATTATTATTATTATTATTATTATTATTATTATTATTATTATTATTATTATTATTATTATTATTATCGATAATAATAGGTATAAATAAGGGATTAAAGATAACAAAAAAAGTAAAATATAAAGGTAGATATATATAAGAAAATAAATTTAAATATTAATAAATAAATAAAAAGCTTTCCTTTTAAATTAGATTTGATTGTTATATTCTTTTTATAAAATAATAATGATAATAGCGATTGCCTTATTTATTGTAATTATAATAGATCTAAATAAGGGTAAACTTGCCTTAACCTAATTATAACCACTAATTCCTTTTTGATAGTTAATAACTCTTTATAATTATTAATAGAAAGAAATAATAAAGTAATAATGTGATTAGATATAGCCGGCAAATCTAATTAAAGCGTTATCAAACGCTCTACTATTAACGATTAAATTTATCCTTCTCTTTTCCTTTAAATAATAATTACCTCATCTTCCTTTCTTTTCCTTTTCCTTCCGCCAATAACTAATGATAATTTCTCTATTTTCGGTCAATTCTAATTAAAATAATTATATCTTCCTTTATAATTATCAATAAGGCCAAAGGTAAAAATAAAAAAATGGCTCCTTTTTTAAAAACAAAATTCAAATTTCTCTTTTATATCTTTTTCTTTTTATAAATTAATGCCTTTTCCCTAAAGATTATCTCTTTCCGCCACCTAAACTTCTTTTTAATACCTTTTTATTATTTCTTTAATATCCCTTTTAAAAAAAACCTGTCTTCTTATCCGCTAAAAACGCTTTAATCCCCAATCATAATTACTAAATCATCTTCTACCGCCAACCGACCAATCCAGGCCATATTAGCTATTCTATCAAAACCCGCCTATTCCTTTTATCGATCATCTTCTCTTTGCTTCGCGAAAACGCTAATTACCGCTACCGCTTATAAAAATTTAGAAAGAACAATTAAAAAAATATCGATAAACTCTTCTATACCATCCTCTTAAAATATAGATAAACAATCTAAAAACCCGTACCAAATAAATTCAATAACCGCTTTCTTGATCGAATATTTATCGAATATAATAACAAATATCTTTTTAATAAATACCTATCTTTAATCGGCGATATTACCGATTTCCGAACAAGAATATTATTCGCTTCAACCTTTTTTAATAACCGGAATATAAACGTTTACGATTACTATCTCGCCCATTAATCCTAAAACTATTATTAACCTAATTATATAAATTTAAAATTATATATTATATTTCTTTTTTTCGAATACCGCTTTATTTTTAATTCCTATTAAAAAGTATACGCTAATTATATTTATTATATAAAAACAAATAAATATATATTTAATAAATATAGCGATATCTTAATTATCAAAAATGCTATAGCTAAAATAAATACCCTTTTCTTTCTTTTAATTCTAATTAAAGATTGACGATACCAAAAGTATAGAAATGAGCTTTATAGGATATATCCTTTAGCTTTATTACTAAGCGTGATTTATTATATCGATAATAGCGAAAATATCAAAATTATTAAAGCGGCGTAGCGGGTAAAGTAAAAAAAAGCTTTTTAATTTTAATTAGATCTGCTTAACGTAAAAGAAAACCCCTGATCTTCTTCTTCTATGCCTTTTCTACCCTTATGAGCAAAGGCTTCTTTTTCGAAACTTCCTCCTTTTCAAATTTCCTCTAAACTAGCTTTACCCGTATTAATAAAAGCTTCTGCTTCGAAACCTTTTCTTCCTTAAATTTCTTTTTAACTAACTCTATTTATATTAACGAAAGCTTTCGCTTCGAAACCTCTTCTTCTTTAAATTTCCTTTTAACCCATTCTATCTTTTAAAAAACCGGGCTTTCGCGAAATTCTTACCTCCGCTTCGAAACCCCCTCTTATTCCACTATTTCGATCATAACTAGCCAAGATTATTAAAAAGCCTAAAGCTGGTTTAAAAAAAAATTAGAAATTCGTATATCGCCTTAAAGCGCTATCGTTTAAAAAGAAATCTCTTTAGAAAAAAAAAACAAAGCTAAGCCTATATTGTTTAATTGAATAAAAAAAGAAAAGAAGAAATAAAACTTAACATAGAAAAATATCCGAGATAGTGATTAAGGTAATAGATATATAATAATTATTTTTGAATATATCTAATATTATATTTTAAAGCAAAGGTAATCTTAGATTTTAATAACCGTTAACGATGATTTGTCTTTTTAAAAGCTTTTTTTTTATAAAATAAAATAGTTCGATTTTGATTCAAAAGAATGATTTAAAGAATATCCGCTTTAATTAAATCGTAGCTTAAATTAATTAAAGTAACAAAATAAATAGAAATAGGTTATAGAAGCCTTAGAAAATAAAAGATAAAAGAAAACAATCATATTTATACCTTTATCTTTCAATTAATTATCCTTTGTAATTAGCGCCTAAAAGCTAGGATTGTTATTGGATACTTTAGCCCACTGCTATTTATAAAACTCTAATCATCTCCGAATCCTTTCAATTTATTATTTCCCAAATCCGCTTTTATCTTTCGAATATAATATTAGCCCGTAATAAAGTAGCTATTATATACTCCGTTATATAGGCTTTGATCGAATCTCCTACTTTTAAAGCCCTTTTTATCTTAATCCAACGAAAGCCGTTAAACCGTCTAATTCTATTAAAAGAATCCTAGATATATCTAATTAAATCATTCCGGAAATCCTATAAAAGCCGAATATATTATTGTATATCTTCTTCCTTTAATACTTTATTAGTAATCTTAACGTTTATAAAGACAATATATAAATATATAATAATTAAGCGAATAAGATTTTATTTAGTATTAGCATAATATAAGTCGAAATTGAAACCGCTGTATAACCTTTTTATTAAAATATTCGTTCAAATTATCATTGAATTTATTTAAGCTAAATATCGTAAAAAAAGGGATAAAAGCTAGCTAAATATAGTCTTGCTTTGCTATACGATGATTAAAATTAAGGGACGTCTATAATAAGCGGCTTTAATTAATAAATTAGTACGCCTTCCAATTAGGACCAATATTGGCTTTTTTGAAATCCTTGAATAGGCCAATGCTAATAAGGCCCTTTAATTAGAGGCCTTCTTTATTTTAAAAACGATCCTTCTAGCTTTGCTTTAGCGTTTTAGCCGTATAGCATTATTTATATTTCGGCGGGCAAATAAGAGGATTATCGTCGGTACCGATATTGATCACGGGCTTATCGTTAAATATCTCGATGCTGTAAATATTTTTAAAATAATTATATACGCTGATATACCGATTTACTCTAATATCGACGGATATAATAATAAAGAAATCAAAAAGGAAATTAGGGTTAGGCTTGATATTGGCCTTTTAAACCCTTAAGCGGGCTAAAATCAGCAAGGCTTTTTAATCAAAAGCCTTCTTTATTTTAAAAATAATTTTGGTATGTTTATATTTGGCAAAAAGAAAAAAGGGCAATTAGCTTAGTACGCCAAAATCGTAAAAAAGGATAAATTTTATAACGCTTCTTAATAGCTAAAGCCACCTTTTATCGGAGTAAATCGAATATAATAATATTTTTAATAACAAATAACCAATATTTAGTTTTATCGGAGCGAACTAAATATAATAATATTTTTAAAAAAGGTAAATCGTATAGGGTAATTAAACCAAAAAATTAAAATTATTAAGGTATTAATTAACGCTTTCCTTTTATCTCCGAAATAATAGCTAACGGAGAAATTATAGCGGAGCAGAGCTATTAATTCGTTATATAGGAATAATCACCGAAAAACTTTATCCAAAAAATATAAAAGGTTTAAGGTAAGAGGCATTAGCTTTCGCCCAATCGCCCTTTAATCAAAAATTCGTTTTCGAAAAAATCTTATATATTTGCCTAAAATAATTAACTAACTTAAATTTCCTCCTTTTATCTACCTTTCTTTATTAAGTTTTTATCTTTGCTAAATGAATAATTTCTAATTCGCTTTTATTTCCATTAAAAGTTTCCTTATTAAATTCATTTTCGGAAAAAATAAAACTCCGTATTAAGGCTAACGGTATACTAATAAAAATTACCCGCGAAGGCTAAATTTCCTCTAAGGTTAAGGCAAGACTTTCTAAACGCTTTTGAATTTCTTCCTTTTCTTTATTAAGATCTCCTTCCTATAGTATTAAAAGCTTTAACTGCCAGATTCCTTAATTATCCAATATAAACTTTTTCAATCTTTTGGCTAAACACATTTTTACAATTAGATAACCCTTGATCGTTTATAAACAATAAACCTATTTTGGAAAAACAGTTATTACTTCGAAAAAGGTAAACCAACAATATTCCAATTTCCGAACTACTTTATAATTAATATTACGGATATCGTTATATTTTAAAATAATATCATCGATCTTTAACCGGTCTTTCTTTAAATATTAATTTAAATTATAACGATACGCCGCTAATACCTATCGCTTATATACTTTTTTACGAACTTTCCTAACGGTTTCCTTATATTCCAAGAGCATCTTAACCCGATTATCCAAAATATCTAAAAGAAATTAATTATATTCTTAAATTAAAATTCACCAAATAAGCATATCAACCTTTATAAAAATAATAAACTTAAACCTATATATCAAAAAAAAAACGGTATATATTTATAATTAAAATGATAAATAGTATAATCGATAAAAAGCGCTATATTTAGAATTTTCTAACTAATCTTTGCTCTATAATTTAATATTCCAAGAAAGATCGTAACAAAACGAATATGCCTTCTTTCTATAATATTATTAACCCGAAAATTATACGTTAAAACCATTATTTTCTATATTCCGAAATAACGAAATGTAATAGCGAATTTAACTATAAAAGCTTAATAGCCGTCAATTATTACCACCAAAAGAGCCCCGTAGCGGCATAAAATAAAATTTATAAAAAAATCCGTAATTTCTTTAGCGGTCAGGCTAGGCTTTACAGTAGCTTTAATCCAACCCGTCAGATCGTTTCTAACCTTAAATAAAAAATAAATCTTCCCTCCTAAACCCGGAATATATTGTTAGTCCATATAAAACTTTATTTAAAGCTAATTAAAACAAATAGAAATTATTCCTTCGCTAAAATTCCTATTATCGACCTAAAAGCAAATAAGATATACGCGGCATATATTTTCGACCTTTATATACTAGCCTTCCAATAATATAATATCCTTATTCGATAATAGGTCGCCTTTCGGCTATAATATCCAAATTAGCTATGATATTCGCGAACAATCTAATGTCGTAATTTTAGGTCGTTTATTATATATCTGTTTTTAAAAATCCCGTTATAAATCTAATTGATATTATAGGTAGCTATTAATGATTTAATATTTGATTGCTGTTAATCAGAAGCGTGCTTTTTACAAAAGATTTATTTCAAAGCTTATAAGAATACAGCTAATTTTCGATATATAGGCCAGCTTCTTTAAATCTTCGGTCTAAAAAAGCTTTAAATTTAATAATATATCGTATAAAATCTTAGCAACACACCTAATCAGAATATTGAATTAAATATCAACCCAATCTTCAATATCTTCTTTAATTTCCTTTTTATCAACGTCGGCTTGAATAATAGGTTTGCGAAAAAAAGAATTAGCTATCGAATTCTTTTTGCTTAGAAGATAACGGATTATAAAATCATATATTCGGATTACGCCTAGCTAATAGATAATTAAAGCGGTAGGTATATTGATATTAGACCTTTTTAATTATTAAGTAAAAGTATTATTATTAATCTCTAAAAAGAAATATATATCGTATAATTAATAGCGAAATTTACGGATATAATAAAAAGCATTTTTAGCTTTTCTTTTTATCTAATTATAACCCTTCTCGGTTTTTGACTATATGCCATTTTTATATCGAATTAGATATCGTCGTTTTTTAATATAATAGAAAAATGCTCTACCTTATTCTTTAGGCTTAATATTAAATACTAAGATGATTTCTTTTACCAAATAGTCGATATTTACTAAAATTAATTTCGAAATAATTAAAACTTTAATTTTATTTATAACAGCTTATTAATGAGGGCCTTATTAGAATTTAGCACCTTTTTTCATAGAATCTATAAAAAGGCGCTTAATAATGGCAATTTTCTTATATTACGCGCCATAAAAAGTTATATAGGCTTTAAAAATTTCTAATTTCGCTAATATTAATATAAAAAGGCTATTTAATAATCTTTTTAACTTTATTATCTATCGGCGTTCGCCCAATTAAGCTATAGATATAGCCTATAATATCTACTATTTTATAATACTATTAAGATTTAACGGCAGCAATAGTTCTATCGGCTAGCTCAATATTATATAAGACGTTATTAACGTTAATCAAATATTCTAAGATAAATCGACGAATATTAGATAGTTTAGCAATGTTTTAATTATTATAACTAATTTTAAAGCCTTTAATTAATATATCATTAACGAAAGGCCGGCATACCATTAGGATCAGATTATAAAACAACCTATTAACGATCCTTTAAAACTAAGCTATTAAATTAATAGCACCTTAAGGAAACGTATATATTCGAAAACAGCCCAATAAAGTTAAAATCGTCGTCAAATCTATGCTAACTAGATATAATATTGTTTGGTTATACCCCGAGAAAAAATCTAAAAACGAGAGAATTTCATATATACCAAAATCTTTATCGAATTCGTCGGCGTTTAAAAGAATTTTTAATCGTTATACGATTATAATTTTAGCTATTATTGATAAAGCGATATTTGCTATCTTTCTTTTTTATAAGAAATTAGCGACTTTGGTAAACGCTATGCGACTTTTCTAAAATATCTCGTTTAATTCGTATACGAAATATATTATTAGCTATTATTCTTAAAGCTTTTAGATTAATATTATTTCGATTTAACAAAACGTTATAATCAATAATATAGATAATTTAGAACGATATAATATCTTTATCAAATATACTGATATACTATTATTCCTACTTTAACACCGCTTTATAGCCAAAGATAATATACCTAAATAATTAGCGCTTTTAATTAAATAGAATTATACAATTATCGACTATCATTATAGCCAAACGGTCGTCTATAAGCCTTTCGCTTATAAATATAACTAAAAATCTTAATTTAACGAAACGGTTATAGATATTAGATAGGGAAATCTAAAATAGATTTATAACCTCCTTTTTATAACGTTATTTCTAATTAATATTTCCTTTTAGGACGGATTTATCGGAACAAATATTATTAATTAAGCGTATTTTATCAACCACTTTCTTATATATACTATTCAATTAAAGAAAAATATAATTTAGCTCTTTTTTACTTTTTCCTAAAGCCCGATTAAAAAAAACCAAGCTTAATCTATTTATTTCGGTATAAATAAATAATAAAAGCGGATTTAACGGAATATCCATAAAGACTAGCTTATCCTACCCCTTACCTTTAATAATCAATTTTTGATATATATCGCTTATTAAAAAGGAGTCTAAGCATATTATCACCTTTTCCCTATTTTAAAGTTATTCAAAAATGTCTTTCGGGATTTGAAATTATAGCAAATTTCGAAATTATCCTAACAGTACGAAATTCATTATCTTTAAATTCTAATATATCTAATCAAACCTAAAGCTAATTTCCCGATATTTTAAACGTAAAAGGAGATTAATTTTTATTACCTAAAACATAAACAAATCGATTAATGCTAAATAATAATCTAACTATTAGCCTATTCTCTATTTTCTCAAATTAATAATTTATTATCAAAAGGAAAGGCATACCGAGAATGATATTAAATATAATACTGTCAATATTATCGTTAATAACGAATATAATAAATAGAAGATTAATGCTATCGATATAAATCGGGCATTTTATTATACCGACGATCTTAATAATACCATTATTATAAAAAATAGAATTAATATCTTTAACGTTAATTATTTAAAATTGGTTCTTTCTAATATATGATAAAGGGATAATATTAAACTCAACCCCAATATCCATCAATATATTAGAAAGCTTATTTATCGGGGCTCTTATACGAATATTACAATATAGCGATAAGCTCATACCTCGCTCTATAACGCTAAACAGTTAAATATTCAATTTAATATTATTTAAATTTAAATAATTACCGAACGTAAAGATTTAGAGAGGATTATAACTTAACGGCGCTAAGATAATATCTAATTAATCCCCGTTATATTATATTATTTTTAAACGCGATAGCTTATCCGTAATAAACGAATCTTTTCCTAAGACGTATTAGGTAGCTATGCTTTTTAAATCTAGATATTTTACGCTCTGATCGGAGATATTAGCTTTATAGAAAAATGCTAATATATTCGGATATATTTAGAGAATATTGACGGAAAGGTTCGCTAAACGATTAATTAATAGCGCCCTTTCTTTTATTTCGACGATAATAATTTTAATGCCTTTGCTTTTAGTATAAATTTATATAATAGCTCAGATAATTAATTAGTTGATTTAATCGCTTTAAAATAAATTCTTATTAAATGTATTCGTCTTTTTTTATAGGAGAAGGCGAGCGACCTTTTAAATAGGAGTTAAAATTAGAAATATTTTAACTTTTTCATTTAGCTTAATTAAAGCTCGAAACCGGCCTCGGCGGACGGGTAAATTAGCGGCGGAAAGTAAAATAGGCGCGGCCTTTATAAATTCCGGATCGGGAATTCCCGCCATAATATTAAAAGCAGCTATATCTTTAACCCTAACGGAATATAAAGAACGATTTAGACCAAGCATAATTAGCTTAAATATCCTCCGATCAAAGCTAATTATACCTTTTATTAAAATTTCCGGGGGTATAAAAAGATTATTTAATTTTATCTTTTTATTATTAACCAAAACATTTAAATCTATTGTTTCAATTTCTCTAATATAAAGGTGCCGAATTATTTAAAGATTATATCCAACATAAAAGCTAATAATAACTTTATTCGAATTTAATAATAATTAAAGGTGATTAATCCGTTGACTTTTAAAAGCGGTTAAATAAAGATTATTAACAATAAAGCCGATATTAAATTTAGCTTTACCCGCCTTAGGAAGATTCTTAGCTATCTATTCTTTATAGCGTTTTACTACGGGTTTAATATTATAATTTTAGAACAAAAAGGCTAATCGTCCAAAAACGTATTTAACGATACCACTAAACTTATCACAACATAATCGGACTATATCGGGGTCCAAAATTTCGTTAACGCTTATCTCGATTTCTTCTTTAATTCCTAGCTTCCGATTAACGCTTTAGACTTTATTAATATATAGAAATCTATAAATAATTATTTCGTCTAGCTAAAGATAATTCAAATCATTATAATTAAAATTATTATAATTATAATAAATTAAAGAATTCCCGTTTTTATAAATAATGGCGGTGATATTGGCGAATTCGTTTATTTAGAAAATTATTTCTTTATCCTATTTTTAAAAAATATTTAAATTTTAAATAACACGAATTTAATTATAAATATAACTTTTAATATAAAAGATCATTTTCTTTATAACGTCTTTTATTTTAATTCTCTAATTAGCTATAATATTTTCGAATATTGTCTATATATATAGCTTTATATATTCGAATTATTCGATCAAATCGTTAATTACAGCTTCCTTAACCGCTGCCGCCTTAACTTTTTAAGCGCTATTTAAAGCCTTCCGGAATAAAGTTTTCGTTAAAGCAGTTTAGGAGCTGGAAAGCCGTAGAGCGATTTTAATCACCGGCGTAAACCGAATTAAGCGATTTACAACAAATTCGGGGTTCCAACGAAAGTCAATATCTTAATCAAAGTTGCGTATAAGCGTATAAAACTATAATCGAATTAGGTCGATACCCGTTATAAATTCTTAGAAAGAATATTCGATTTTACCTCGTAAGCCTAAAATATATTTATCTAATTAATATTTATCAATTATACCTTTAACCGCTTCGCGAATTTTAGGAAATAATTCAGACTAAAGACCATTTTTAAGCTCGAAAATTCTATAATCCATTTAGATAAACCGCTTCTTCTATTTAATATTTAGATTATTATAGAATTCGCGAGCTTAACGAAGAAATTAATCAAACCTTTTTTAAAAATTAATTATACATATATACCGATTATAAATAAAAGCGAAAAATATTATTATTTCGGGCTTCTCCGGATAACGATTTCGTATTAACGTTATTAGCCGATCGCTAATAAGGAAATTATGCCAATTATTATAAAAGACAAAAACGTTTTTCAAATAAGCTTAAGCGTCTTTCTAATCCATACAATATTATAAAACCCTTTTAACCTTAATGCCTAAGGCTATATCGGTAATCTATTGCTATAAGGCCGAGATTAGGTCTTTATTACTAAAGTAAAAGCGACGTTCAGTAACGTTAATCTTTAAAAGAAATTAGATAATATTATAATTATTAAAAGGGTGGGCTAATTCGTTCGTAAAAATCTCCCGAATCGTATGCGAATTTTTAATAACTTTATTTAGAATTTCGGCCGTATAAATATTAAACGGCGAATAAACCCGGATAAAACATTTAATAGATTAGCTCCTAGCTAAACGTCGGCTATAAGAAAGAATAAAAGCATTATTATTATTTTTATTTTTTTCGTAATTAATAGGAGGGTATTAAGGAAGTAGCTCTTCCGTAGATAGGGTGTCCTTCCCATTAAAGGAAGATCCTTTAATATCGGCCAAAGCAATATTGGATAGCTTAAGCTATTTCCGGCCAAAAAAATCGTCGGCGATTTCGGGGATATTCTAATCAAATATAATATAAAAGGATAAAAGGTAAAATATAAAAATTTATATAAAATTCGCGAAAATAATATTTTTAATATCGAAGCTTTTTCTTAAACGAAAATGTTCGAATAAAGAATTAGGTAAAAACCCAAAAAAAATAAGCAAGGCTTATAAGAATCGGTATATAAATATATTTAATTAGCTAATATATAAAATCGAATTATTAGATTTATAAGGAGGGGGTTATTAGCGGTATAAAATTATAATTTTCCGAAAGCGGTAAAAAAAAAAGAAGAAAAAAAGAAAAGCGTCCTTTAAAGAATAACCTAATATCTAATCCTTTTTTATACCACTTTGATTAAATCTATAGCTAATTGTTAGCTTTTATATCTTTACCGCTTTAATATTCTATGAAATTCCAAAATAACGATCCTCTTCTTTTTATATACGAAAATTCCTTAATTTAAAAGCGTCGTATAACTTTAAATTTTAATAGGATTTCCGTAAACCCTATATTCCTCGATATATTATATTTATAATAAATATAAAAAATAAATGCGGAATTCGCTTATTTCTAATTAAAAAGATCAAATTCGCTAAGGTTTATACCTAATCTCCCTTTTTCCCGTTAAATCGGCGGTATAATCTTTATAACCTATACTTTCGTGATTTTTTAAAATCCGTCCTATACCGTAGCAAATATACGCCATATCTTTAAATTATTTCGAAAAATAGTATTATATCAAATATACTTTTTAATTTATAAAAGCTATCCCGAACTGTGGTAAATCCGCGTTATATTCTTAAGCTATCGAAAGCAATATATTTATCCCATATATCGGATAATTATCGTTATATATATATCGTTTTAATTAAATATAGGATTATACCGGAAAATCGTTAAAACGCCGAGAAAAGCCGAAATGAATATAATATAAGAAAAAAGTAATTATTACGGAAATAATAAATTAGGGAAAATATTGAATATTAATTTAAAAAAAAAGATATTTAGAAAGTTTAATATAAAGATATAGCTATCGAACCGTTAAAAAGAGCTTTATAATAAGCTAAATTTTAATAATCGTTAAAGAAAATAAATATAAATTATAAATCTATACAATAATAATCCGGTTTAAGGGACCAATAAACCAAAGTATAGCCAATAGGGCCTACGCAACAAACTCGCTAAAAAACGTTATTGATATTTGATTTAACGGCGTTCCTAAAGCCGGTAGGAAAAATCGAAATCGGGGTACATATAGGCTTAAAAATATATAAAAATCGTAATTTAGAATGGTCACGTTTTAATCAGAGTTAGGGGCATTAAAATCAAATTATGAAAACGAAGAGAAGAAAGTAAATGCCAAAAACTAAAATTAGGGCCTAAGAAGAAAATCACCGTCCTAATTGCTTTATACCCGTGATCTTACCCTAATCAGGGCTCAAGACATCCTATTCCCACCCCCAGGTACTCCCTTCACACCTTGCCCCAGCACAACGTAAAGCGCATATCTTATTTTATTTTATTTTATTTATTTAACAAATAATAATTAATTAAATCTAACGTAATAATTATATATCTAGCCTTTTGCTAAATTTAAATCTAAATCTTAAAGAATTCTTTCTATTTTCCTAGATTGATTTATATAACCAATAAAGAAATATCACGAAATATATATAATAAGAACAAAAAGCTTAATTATATAGCGTATATTAGCGAATCTTTATTAGTATAAATGGAAGAAAGAGATTGATAGAGCGTAGGCTTCAGAGCGGCTATTAAGTGTGCATACTGCTTAGTCAGCTCTAGATAGCTGCACTGCTATATAGGGAGCGTATACAGAGCTAAGCTCTGCACCGCTGCATAAGCAATACCAGCGTTATATTATACGCCTCTATATTCGAGAATTAAAGATTGATTATCTTGAGAATAAAGAGTATCTTTATTCGATTATATATTATAATACTTTTTCAATCTTTTTTTCTCTAAATTACTTATATATTACGACTTTAGTTAAAAAAAGACGGGAAACTACAATTCTATTATAAATAATTGTATTTTCGCGATAATTGATCCTTTATTATATATTTAACTAAATAAAAGATCGAAAACTTTAAAAACAATACTTTTATAAATTATTTATATATACCAGCTAGGCACCTTATTACTATTTTTAAAAGCGATATCTTTATAAATTTATTTCTAAATATATTAACTAAACACCCATTAAATTTCTTCGCGCTCGAAATATTTACTTCGTAGATAAATAACTAAAATTATAAATCGATCTTTTTATTAAACTAATTTGCTACCTATTTAATTCGGACTTTTTCGTTTATTTACCTCGATATAATAACGCGCTTAAATATATTAAAAGCAATATCTTTACCGGTTTATTTGCAAGAAATAATTAGCTAAGCGACTTTTCACAAGTTTAACTGCCTATTTATAGGAACTATAATGTGAGCCCAGCCGGGCTAGCATAGGTTCATACCTTCTTAGTCAGCTTTGCCCAATCGGACAAGTCTAGATAGCAGTAGGCCTAGCGTATGCGCTGGCCCTGCAATTGGCTATAACGCCTATGCTAGTCCCAATAGGGACTAGCGCCCCCCGGGGCTGCATTTAGACTTAATTGACGGCAGTCCTACGGCTGCCGCTCACTTTTCCCTCTTTATAAACTTACAATAAAATCGACTTAAACCAGCGTATACGTACATATATCAATCACATAATATAACCTACCGATATTAATCAATTTCAACATAATTGAAATAAATAGCAAGAAAAGATAGGCTTAATCCGAATACTCGAAATACGGCCTTATCTTGTACGCCCCTATACTAAAGAACTAAAAACTAATTATATTAAGAACGAAAAATACCTTTATTCTACAATACTCCGTAGCACTTTTCACAAATTTCTTTTCTTTAAATTGGTTTTATATTACGCTTTTAATTAAAAGAAAAAAAAGCTATATCTTTATTCCAAATAAACTTATTTTCGTAACAATTGTCTTTTCATCACGTATTTGGCTAAACGAATGATTGAAGGCCTTCTACGAGCTCTTCGTTAAATTCGTAACTCCGACACCCCTCTATAAATATTCTATTTCGACCTATATTTTCCGAGATATAAAAAAACCGCTTTAAACGCATCAAAAAATCGATCTATATATCCAAAAAAAAAAAACCTGTGTATAAGCTCTATTCCTTATACGTTAAATATTACTTTTATATTTTACTCCCTATCTAATTTTGCTATTTACCCTACCTATTTTATATTTTGAAAAAAGGAGAATATAAACCAAAAACGCATTATATACCCGATCTAAATATATCAATTACGGTTAAATACGCTAGGTAAATAAGGTATAACGGAAAGCGGACTGCTAAATAACGCATTATAGATTCAAAGCTGTATTTTCAACGCTTTATTCTATTTATTTATTAAAGCTTCACGACAAATGCTAACCGGGCCTCCGTACCAAATACCTACCCTAAAGACACCACCAAGATAAATAACAAAGATGAAATAATCGTCTATAACGATAAGGCCCTTAATAAGCTAAAGCAGCTATTAAAGGGCTTCCCCAAAAAGATCCTCACGATTATAAACCCCACTTTTAAGCAATTCGATCCCTAATTCTAAGATATTAAAGAAATATCCGAAAATCTATCACAAATCGAGCTAAATACCTTTATCGTATATTAGATCAAAAATGCCCGTTATTACAACAATATGCTCTTTTACTTCTTTATAAAAGATTTCAATAATTGGATAAAAGCGAAATTCAATAAAGCTTACTAATCCTTTAAGAAGGCTATCCGCTCTTTCCTATCCCGCCGAGGTATTTATAACGCTTTAAGCCGTAGCCGAGCAGATGATGCCCTTATATAGCTATTAGCATACGAAACCCCACTCTTATAGCCTTTAATCGAATTCCGTAATGCTAAACTCGAAATAAACAGCAATATCTAATATATCCAATAAGCTCTATATACAAAAATCAAATTTTATAATCAAAAATACAATTACCCGCCAGCTTTAGCTAAAATAAACGAATTTATTAACGTTAGCGACCGCTTTTATATATACAATAGCAACGGCTTACGCTTAAACGGTTCAAATAACGCCTCCGCGGTTAAATCAAACCAAAGCCTTAAGATAGTAGAGAAATCAATCTTCGTTACGCTTATTAGCGGCGGCACTTATAAATTCACGATATCCGCGTTTCTTAACACCAAATAAATCTAAAATTATACCTAAAAAAATATTCGATAATAAAATCGCGGATATTATATCTAAAATTAAGAAAACTAAGCTTAAAAAGCTAATTAACGCTAATATAAATAATTAAGAGCATAAATACGATCCCGATTAAGATAAAAAAAACGGTATAATAAACATTTTTCGTCGAATTCTTTAATAACTCCGACGATTTTCTAATTATTAAAAAGCCCAAAAAGATATTTATAAACCTATTTAATCCCGATTATAACTTATATAAAACCTTTCCACTTCGAATATATTTAAATGAACGGATAAATATCTAATCAATTATAAACTTCGTCAAGATATTCGGTAATAATTATAAATATGATAGTAAGCCGTACGATATCCTAAATAATAAACTCCGCATTTTCTTCGATATTTGCTATTATTTAGAGATCAGCGAAGAAGAATTCGCTGCTATTTTCCCCCGAATGCTCACTAAAGCAACAAAACAATATTATATATAAAACACTATATAAAAAAACATATTTACGGACGTTTATATCAAGATCAAAACTTTTAATATAAACATCAATTATAAACATTATTACACCGATTGGATAATTATAACGTTTGAAAAGATATACCGTAAAAACCCAAGCTTTAACTTTCACAAAATACTTGATAAAATGCTAAAGAAGCTTTAGCTATACTAATAAGCCCTCGGTAAAAAGTTTTCAAATAAAGCAAACCTCAAGCTTATAATTATCTATACGTGCCGTAACATAATGAAATTAAAAGCTACATTTCCGTTTTATATATCGTTAATAAAAGTATAAGCTTTAATTAAGCCGGCTTTTTCCGGTTTATAGACGCGAAGGCTATATAAGAGCTATTCTGCCGCCTATAAGCAAACACATACCAAAGCTCGCTAGATAAGCTCGTTTATAACGCTGGCATAAACTTCGCGGCCAAAGAATTCCAATCCGAAGCCAAGTTTATAGGTATCGAATATAAACAAATCCCTATTGAAGCTCATTGGTCCATCGGCAAGATAAAGCGGTATTACGCACCTTTCCGCTAAACATATAAAATCCTTTATAGCGAATTATACCATACTATAACGGAGGATATTATACTCTAAATAGCTATTAAAGCTATTAACGATACCGCTAGCTTTAATAGCTTAATCCCTATATTATTTATATTTAAAACTTACGTATATATTATAGCTAAATCTCCTCTAGCGCCATTAATAATCTAATGTAGCAAGGCTATTTAAGCCGCTATAAAAGCTATATACAAAGGCAAAACTATACGCCTTATAAATAATATTTTCTATACCCGAAATAGCCCAAATATAGACGATATAATATCATTCGAGCTTTAAAACGATATCCGTATATAGCGAAAGAAGAATAGCTAAATAGGCCCTTATAAGCTATTATCACATAACAACCACAACTTCACTCTCGACCTACCAAACAAACCTACCATCTTCTGATCTACTATCTATCGCCCATATATATACAATCCCGATGCCCTAGATCTGTACGAAAATAAGCCCGCTCTCTACAAATAAAAGCGCTCTAAAAGCTTTAAAAATAAAAAGAAAAAAAAAGACGACGAAATATATAATATTACTACAGAAAATATTCAAATTTTTATAAAAAATATTCAAACTGTCGGTAGGTTATATCATGTGATTGATATGCGTATGTATATGTTGGTTTAAGTCGATTTTGTTGTTAGTCTGATGTGGTTTAGTCTAAGTTGAAGCCGTGGGCTAGAGGGCCCACGGCGGTTGAAGGCCGTCAATTTCTGTTTAGTTAGCGCCGGCTAGCCGTCAGGCTAACCGGGCTACAGGGCTAACCCTTGCACAGCGCACAAGCGCATAGCAACTACTATATTATTCCCATACTAACTATCTTCTCTTTTACCGTACAACCGGGACATTATCTCCGGTCCGGAAAATCGCTTCCAGCTTCTTCTCCTTCTCGTTTCTTGTAGTTAATCTAATGCTAATTATATCAAATCCATCAACTCCTTCAATTCCTCCGTTTCCAATTATCCTCTATTCAACAGTTTTTCCGCTTCGCTTTATATCCCCGTATAGATATTAACGGCTAATAATAACAGGTTAGCGGTGGCGGGTTTATTTATATAGCTTAAATAGCCTCGACGGAGGGCTTTATATATATATAAAAGAATAGCTAATTCGAGCTTTTTTTAATGGTACGGGCGCTTATAAGTTATAAGCGAATCGAGATAGCGAGAAAAAATAATTCCGTCCTTTGACTATCTTTTATCTTTTTAATATAAGCGGTTCGTAGGCTCGAATTCGGAATGGTCTTAACGTAGGTAGGTATTATAAAGGGTTGGCTTTGTTATAAGGGCTTGAATTGGATGAGTGCTATGCCGGTGGCAGATAAGGCTCGTCGTTACGAGATCTGCTGTTATATATCTTCTTTATTATCGGCATCTTCGGCAAAAGCCTGAATATTTTCCGTGGTAGCCTTCATCTTTTTAACGTACGGAGTTCGCCGGTTTGTTTTTGAAATATTTTCGACGTAATCTATTTATGAGAAATAGATACCAATTCGTTGTAAGCCCATTCCTACAATCGACCTTTCTCTAGGGTATCGAGCTGTTCGGCTTTTAAAACAGCGATTTTAGCTTTAGATTTAACGAGGAGGACTTCGTATTTGGTTTGGGATTCGGCGAGGAGGGCGTTATATTTGGCTTGGGATTCGGCGAAAAGTACATCGTATTTGATTTAAAGAGCGGTATACTCCTCGGTGGGCTTATCTTTGGTGGGCTCTTTATAGATATCGGAGAAGATATATTTCATTAGCTTGGTTCGTAACGTGAACTTCTTTTGGCAATAGCGGCATTATTTCCGTTCTTTATTCTAGAAGGTTTTCTCGTTCTTAGAATCTTTAGTATTTAACGGAGACATTATATCGATATACGAAATATATATGATATTGTAATTTATGCGAGTTCGGTATATAAGGGGAAGCTGGTTGGATTAAAACCGAGGTTTTTATTTGTATAAGTTTTGTAAAAGGTTGCTAGGCCGGTTATTTATACGAATAAGCTAGTAAAAGTATCGCTTTTAATATATTTTGGCGCATCGTTATGTCGAAGTGAATAAATAAAGAAGCTCCGAAGGTAAAAGGCAGATTAGCTTAATAGAGATTTGCCTATGATACTGGTTGTTTGCCCGTGAAAAGGGTTGTTTGCCTGCGAAAAGGGTTGATGGGCGCTTGGCCGGTGTGTTTGCGAGTAATTTTTATGAAGGTATCGCTTCTGAGTATTGATAGGGTGCCTGGCCGGTGAGTGCAGATAAGCTCAACAAAGAGGTCTGCTTGGACCAGGTCTATGATCAAATCTAAGATCGTTTTCCTGCCGTCGTATGATGCTAAACGACTTCGCTTTCTTACGAGCGCCCTCGGTCTAAAGGACGTCGTATTCGTCTAGTTCCGAATCTTTATTTGCACCGTTATAGCCGTTCTAGAGTAGGGCTTTACTCTTTTCTAAAGTAGCAGCGACATCTTACTCGTTTCTAGAGCTTCTAATCTATGGCACCTATTTATCTATTTCAACTGTGTTGAAACTAATCAGTGTCGGTAGGTTATATCACGTGATTGATATGCGTATGTATATGTTGGTTTGAGTCGATTCTGTTATTGGTCTAGTGTGGTCTAGTCTAAGTTGAAGCCGTGGGCTAGAGGGCCTACGGCGGTTGAAGGCCGTCAACTTCTGCTTAGTCAGCGCCGGCTAGCCGTCAGGCTAGCCCGGCTGCAGGGTTAACCCCTGCACAGCGCACGGGCGTACGGCAACTGCTATATTATTCCCACACAAACTTCTATAAAAAATATTCAAATTTCTACCAAAGATATCGATAACGATATGCTGGGGCAAGGTGTGAAGGCAATACCTAGGGGTGAGGATAGAATGTCTTGGGCTGTGATCAGGGTAAGATTACGGGTATAAAGTAGTCAGGACGGTGATTTTCTTCTTGGGCTTTAATTTTAGTTTTTTAGCATCTGCTTTTTTCCTTTCGTTTTTCACAATTTGATTTTAATGCCCCTTAAATCTGATCAAAACGTGACCATTTTAAATTACGATTTTTATATGTTTTTAAGCCAATATGCACCCCGATTTCGATTCTTTTTACCGGCTTTAGTAACGCCGTTCAATTAAATGTCAATAATATATTTTAGCGAATTTATTGCCTAGGCTTCATTGGTTATGCTTTAGTTTATTGGTCCTTCGAACCGGATTATTATTTTATAGATTTATAACTTACGTTTATTCCCTTTAATAATTGTTAAGGTATAGTTTATTATAAAGCTCTTTTTAACGATTCGGTAATTATATTTTTATATTAAGCTTTCTAAATATCTTTTTTTTTAAAATTAATATTTAGTATTTTCCCTAGTTTATTATTTTCATAATAATTACCTTTTTCTTATATTATATTTATTTCGGCTTTTTTCGGCATTTTAACGATTTTCCGATATAATCTTATATTTAATTAAAATAATATATATATAATAATAATTATCCGATATATAGGATAAATATATTACTTTTAATAATTTCAGAATATAACGCGAATCTGCTATAATTCGGGATAGCTTTTATAAGCTAAGGAGTATATCTAATATAATATTATTTATTAAAATGGTTTAAAAATATAATATATATCTGCTGCAGTATAAGATAGATTTTAAAAGATTATAGGGGTATAGGCTATAAAAGTTCCGCCGCCGATTTAATGGGAAAAAGAGAAATTAGATATAAACCTTAGCGAACCTGATCCTTTTAATCGGAAATAAGCGAATTTTGGATTTCCTTTTTATATTTATTATAGATATAATATATCGAGGAATATAAGCTTTACGGAAATTTTATTAAAATTTAAAATTATATAAGGCTTTTGAATTAAGGAACCTTTATATATAAAAAGAAGAGGATCGTTATTCCGGAATTTTACGGAGTATTAAAGCGGTAAGGATATAAGAGCTGGTAATTGGCTGTGATTTTGATCAGGGTGGTATAAAAGAGGATTAAATATTAGGTTATTCTTCGAAGAACGCTTTTCCCCTTTCTTCTCTCTTTACCGCTTTCGGAAAACCATAATTTCATACCGCTAATAACCCTTTCTTATATATCTAATAATTCGATTTTATATCTTCGCTGATTAGATATATTTATATACCGACTTTTATAAACCTTATCTATTCTTTTAAATCTTTATTTATTCCTTTATTTGAATATTTTTATTTAAAAAAAAGCTTTAATATTAAAAATATTATTTTTATAAATTTTATATAATTCTTTATATTTTATTCTTTGCCTTTTTATATTATATCTGATTAAAAAATCTTTAAAATCGCCGACGACTTTTTTGGTCGGAAATAGCTTAAGCTATTTAATATTACTTTAATCGATATTAAAGGATCTTCCTTTAATAAAAAAGACATCTTATCCATAAAAGACCTATTTCCTTAACACCCTCCTATTAGCTACGAGAAGGACGAGGGCAATAATAATGCCTTTATCCTTTTTTATAGCCGATGCTCAGCTCAAAGCTAATCTATTAGATATCTTATCCGGGCTTATTCGCTATTCAACGCCTATATAACCGAAGTTTTAAACAAAGCTATCAAGAATTCGCGTACGATTAGGGAGATCTTTACGAATAAATTAATTTATCTT
Organism: Ophiognomonia clavigignenti-juglandacearum; assembly: GCA_003671545.1. Taxonomy (NCBI): domain Eukaryota; kingdom Fungi; phylum Ascomycota; class Sordariomycetes; order Diaporthales; family Gnomoniaceae; genus Ophiognomonia; species Ophiognomonia clavigignenti-juglandacearum. Next base: position 55,017 of record PYFS01003887.1, on the reverse strand, counting down.
TTTAATAATTACAATATTATTGAATTTCTTTTAAAGGTTAACGCTATTAAATATCGCTTTTACCTTAATAATAAAGCTTTGATTTCGGCCCTATAGTAATAGATTACCAATATAGCTTTAGGCATTAAGGTTAAAAGGGTTTTGTAATATTATACGGATTAGAAAAATGCTTAAGCTTATTTAAAAGACGCTTTTATCTTTTATAATAATTAGCATAATTTCCTTATGAGCTATCGGCTAATAATATTAATACGAAACCATTAACCGGAAAGCCCGAAGTAATAATGTTTCTCGCTTTTGCCTATAATCGGTATATATATATAATTGATTTTTAAAAAGAGTTTGATTAGCTTTTTTATTAAGCTCGTGAGTTTTATAGCAACCTAAATATTAAATAAAAAAACCGGCTTACTTAAATGGGCTATAGAATTTTCGAGCTTAAGAAAAGTCTTTAATCCGAGTTATTTTTTAAGATTCGCGAAGCGGCTAAAAATATAATTAATAAGCGCTAATTAGATAAACATATTTTAAGCCTATAAAGCGAAATCGAATATTCTTTCTAAAAACTTATAATAAGCATTAACCTAATTCGATTATAATTTTATACGTTTATACATAATTTTAATTAAAATATTAATTTTAATTGGAACTCCGAATTTATTACGAATCGTTTAGTTCGATTTACGCCGGTGATTAAAGTCGTTTTACGGCTTTCTAGCCCCTAGGCTATTTTAGCAAAAGCTTTATTCCGGAAGGCTCCGAGTAGCGCTTAAGAAGTCAAGGCGGCAGCGGCTAAGGAGGCTATAGTTGATGATTTGATCGAGCAATTCGAATATATAAAGCTATATATATAGAAAATATTCGAAGATATTATAGCTAATTAGAAAATCAAAATAAAGGATGCTATAAAGAAAATAACCTTTCGTGCCAAAGATCATATTTATAATCAGATTTATATTATTTTGAATTTAAATGCTTCTCAAAAGTAGGATAAAAAAATGGCTTTTTAGATAAATGAATTCGCTAATATTACCGCTATTATTCGTAAAAACGGTATTTCTTTGGTTTATTATAATTATGATAGCTTTAATTATACTGCTTCAAATTATCTTTAGCTAAACGAAATAATTATTTATAGATTTCTATATATTAATAAAATCTAAAGCGTTAATTAAAAGCTAGGAATTAAAGAAGAGATTGAGATAAATATTAACGAAGTTTTAAATCCCGATATAGTCCGATCATAGCGTAATAAGCCCGGTAACATCGTTAAATACGCTCTTAAACGATTAGCCCTTTTATTCCAAAACCATATCGTTAAACCCGTAATAAAACGCTACGAGGAATAGATAGCCAAAAATCTTCGTAAGGCGGATGAAGTTAAATTTGGTATCGGCTTTATCGTTAATAATCCTCGTCTAGCCGCATTTAAAAATAAACGGATTAATCATTTTTAGCTATAGCTATATTCGAATAAGGTTATTATTAGCTTTTACATCAGGTATAATCTTTAAATAATTCGGGACCTTTATATTAGAAAAGCTAGAATAATGGATTTGAATGCCTTAGCTAATAATAAAAAGGTGAGATTAAATAATCCTCCTATACCCCCGGAAATTTTAATAAAAGATATAATTAACTTTAATCGAAGGATATTTAAGCTAATTATGCCTAATTTAAATTATTTCCTATATTCCGCTAAAGTTAAAGATATGGCTGCTCCTGATATTATGGCGGGAATTCCCGATCCGGAAATTACAAAGGCTACGCTCGTTCTATTTTCCGCCGCTAACCTATTAATCCGCCGAAGCCGGCTTTAAACTTTAATTAAATTAAACAAAGAAATTAAAGCGTTTCCAATTTTAATTCCTACCTAAAGGATTATTCGCCTCTTTCTTTAAAGAAAAACGAATATATCTAATAAGGATTTGTTTTAAATCGATAAAATTAACCAATCAATCATCTAGGCTATTATATAGGCTTATGATAAAAGCAAAAACATTAAAACCACTATCGTCGAAATGAAAGAAGGGGCGCTATTAATTAACCGCTTAACGAACCCTTCCGTCAATATTCTTTAGATATATCCGAGCATATTAACACCTTTCCGTAAAATTAATATCTCCGATTAAAGCGCAAAATACCTAACCTCTATATTTCATCTCTTTTATCACTTTCAATCCCTCACCTATATCTATTATTATTAATAATAACAATATTAATAATAATAATAACCTTAATTTTCTCACCAACGCCTAAATACTCTCCTCTTTTTTTCTTTCCGACCTTCCCTTTTCTAATCAAATAATATGGCTGATCGTCGGATAGTTACCCCTTTTCGAAATATTCCCTCTCCCTTTTCGCGCAGCTCTCCTATAACGAAAACACTCTCTCCTAAAGATATTTAAATATATAATTATACTCCTCGGAGCCCTACCCGACTTTCCCTTACCTTTCCTTTTTAGCATACTTTTAGTTTTTTCGAAATCCGGGAATAAATAAGGAATATTGCTCTTATAGCCGATAAAGATATATTAAATTTAAAAAATATACAAGACTCTGATTATAAAGAAGCTATAATACGAATAGCTATAAAAGCTTTTTTCAAAAAAACCTTAAGACAAGCTAGCAATTCTTCTCAAACTAATAGCAATTCTTCTCAAACTAATAGCTTTTCTTAAGCTAAATTCTTTCGTTCTAATCAAAGCTCCCGCGAACGCTTCTTTTCTATACCTTTAAAGTTCGGGCCTAAATAAAATATTCTATATAAAACCTACCCTCCATTACTATTATTAATACCTAATACTAATTAAATCATGCTTTTGGTAAAAACTAGCTTTATTAATTATCTTAACTTTCGCACCCGGCTAGCCGATTATCCTCGAAAACATTCTTCAAACCTTCTCCGCCGATTCGATACCGGGCCTAACCGGCTAATACCTATTAATGATACGGCTAAAAATCCCTTTTGGCTTTAATCCGTTTATATAAAAAGTATAATAATGATTTGTGCCGGGATTATATTTCTTAAAATATTTAATATACGAGAATTTAATCTTTCTAATGCTTTTAAATTTAATAAAAGGCCTGATTATACGCAATACCACCGAAGCAAATAAGGCTTCGCCAAGTCTATATTTAGATCAAATATCGCTTAGGCTCCCTCTAATATTTCATATTTTATCGATATTCCCCTAATCTTCGCTAAAAATATAATTATAGGCAAGTATGCTACTTTTCTCTTATACCTTTTCCCGATAATCGCCTAATTCCATTATAAAAGCTAAAGAAAGGGCTGTATCTTAGGAATACTTATTGCCTCTTATATAAGCAATCTTTATAATATTGAAATAGCGATCAATAAAAAAAGTTTATATTTATTTTCGATATAATTAATTTAGCTAATTAATAGCTTATAAATTTACTCGAAAATAAAATCTTAGCATTATACCAAAGCCCTTTTAACTTAAACAAAAAGGGAAAATCGAATTCTCGGATCTAAATAGCTTGTAATAATCTAAACATTCGTTAAATCGCTTTCATTATCTACCGGCAATAGTACTTCAAAATATTAATCTATAATAAAGAAATAAGGACGGCCGAATTAATAGATTCTGCTTTTAAAGAAAAAGAAAAGGAAATAAAGATTTTGGAAAATATTTTAAATCGTTATATAGGGCATAGATCTAATCGAAAAGGTGGTTTAAGATAAGTCGAAACGACTAAATAAACCAATAATGTAAATATGGTTTTTATATAATTAATAATCTAAAATTCTTTTTCCGGAAGCCTAGTCTAAATAATATACGGTATAGCGATTAGATCTGGAGCATTATATATCTGAGAATCTTTAATACGAAAATAAAAAAGCAAATTAATATTGAAAAAATATTTCGGAGAATCCGATCAAAATTTAAAAAGCTTAATACCCTTTTTCATAAGCTTTAGAAAAATCAAATTAACCGGGCTATATTTTTTTAAATATTCGCTTCCTAAAGCCTAAAGATTGATTTTATAAATTAAAAAAGAGAATTTGGAAAAAAGAGCTTTACCTATAAACAGCTCAAGCTTAAGGATTATAAGCTAGGCGGTTATTATTACTTTATTCATAAAAAGAATATAGATCTAAGGTGATTTATTTATAAAGAAAAGCCTTAGAAAAAGAAAAATGCTAATTTAAGTAAAGATTCGGATAAGATTATTTTAATAAATATATCTCCCTCAGCACATTCGCTAATCCGGCTAAGCTCTTTTAAGCCTATATGATTCCGATAACAAATTAGCATTATTAAACTTAATAAACCTATTATTCGGCCTCTAATTTATACTACCGTAAATAAAAATTATATCATATTTCTATCTTATTATATCTCTAACTTTTAAGGTTGAGAGAAATTATTAAATATCCCCGTAATACGAAAACTTATCCGGGAGAAATAAAAAGAAAAAAGAGCCAAGAAGGCGGCTAAAAGAGTTATGTGGAAAAAAGGATAGGTTATAAATAGATAGGGAGTAGGTTTAGATCGAGATTCTTCGGTAGAAGCTTTAAATCTCGAAAGGTAATATATGCTAGGGCAAGGTATAAAAGGAGTATTTAGGGGTAAGGATAAGATATCTTAGGCCTTGATTAAGGTAGGATCACGGGTATAAAGTAATTAGGATAGTGATTTTTTGGGGGGGCTTTAGTTTTAGTTTTTTGGTATTTACTTTTTTCCTTTCGTTTTTTATAATCTGATTTTGATGCCCCCTAAATCTGATTAGAACGTGACCATTCTAAATTACGATTTTTATATGCTTTTGAGCCTATATGCACCCCGATTTCGATTCTTCCTACCGGCTTCAGCAACGCCGTCAAATCAGACGTCAACAACGTCTTTTGGCGAGTCCATTGCGTGGGCCCTATTGGCCATGCTCTGGTTCAACGATATAAAAAAGAAAGACCTATAACCGATATATATCTACTTTTTGAAAAAAGAAAAACAGGACTTCGAATTAGCTTTTAAGCTATATATTAACAATATAATCACTATACCTAGCGCTCTTTTCGAAAAATCTAACGACGCCGAAATAACCAATTTAGTTAACGCAAAAATCTTCTATTTCGAGATTTACGATAAAGCCAAATATAACGATCACCGCATCTTTAAAATATATCTTATCCGTAAAATTAAAAATAAAAAGACCAAGCCCTATAAAAAATCACGCCTAATAATTCAAAATTACAGCGACGATAACAAAATAACGATCTTAACGTAATCTCCGATTATTTAATATATTAACCAATATCTCGTTCTCGCTTTAACTCCTACCTTTACAAAAAAAGGCTTATTAGCTTGGATCCACGACGTCACGCAAGCATGTATTTAGGCTAAATAGCAATTGCATCATATAATCATTTTGCTTCCTCTTAAAAGATATATACTAAATTTCCGAAAAAAAAACATTATTTTAATCTATTTATTTCCCCTCTATAGCATCCCCGAATCTAATATCTACTAATATTATATATACTCTAATTTCTATATCACCCACCTTATAATAAAGATATCCATATATAACCCATATTTATTCGTTTCGCAGTAAGACCAAGAGTTTAGCCTTTATGCGATATAAATTAACGATACTTTTTATATATTTACGACCGCGTTTAAGGCGAAAGAAGAAATAGAGTTAAAGAATATTAAATTTAAGGCAAAACCTATAATTACTTTAAATGTTATAACATTTCTCGAATTCAATAGCGCCCGCATCCTACTTAACAGCGAAAATATCATCATACGCCAAAAGTAATAAAGCGAAAAACTCGCCCCCGTTAATATTAAAGCTAATAATCGCGCTATATAATATCTAACCCAATATACCTATAGCGCCTATCTAGCTTCTCTTTATTAACTAGAAACCGCATTTAATATAGCTATAACAACTCAACATATAAACCCAAATAAAAAGGCCTATAAAGCTTTAAATAAGCGCCTCTAGTAGTAAATAGATTATTTAGATCGCGGCCTACGATTCATCCCTTTTGACCTCGGCAAAGCCAAATTAATGCTATTCTTTAACGGCTTATTTACCAATAACGAGGACTTCTCTAATTAAATTAGCTATATGCTAATTCTAATAAACAAGATATATATAAACATAGAATTCACGATTCGTAGCAATCTTATCATATATCAATCGTATAAAGCCAAGCGTATAACTCGCTTAATATTCGTTTCAGAGATATACAGAGCTATAAATAGCTTCGATATCGCTATCTACGTACTAATAACTCTATATTATATCACAAGCCGCTTTAATCTCCCCTTTATATAACTAGTAATCTATATAAACTCCTTTAGCCTTTACGAATATCTAATCAAGCTAGGTATTATATCTAAAAAGCATTTAATAGTAAATATAATAGTATTGCGGTAAATATATAAAAAGAGGGTGATTATAGAGATTCGTTAGATCTATAGCGAAGATAATATAGCTAACGCCTTTATAAAAGGCACGTTAAACAGTACGCTTAAGCGCTTCCTATTAACCAATAAGATCACCGTACGGGTTGATGGCTATATCCGCCGGGATAAAGATTAATAGAGTAAAGGAATAGAGGAACTAAAGGATTAAATAGATTAAGCCAATTAGCACTAATTGGTGTTAGATCTAAAGAGGAATTAGTACATATCTGTCACAAAGCACGTGCAACAGGCACAAAAGGCTTAGTTATATGACGTACATTAGCGAGTCTTTGCTATTGCAGAGGGAAGAGAGAGATTTAGCAGGGCGTAACCGTTGGACGGTTATTAGGTGCGCGCACTGTTTAATTAGCTTTAGGCGGCTATATTGCTATATAAAGAGCGTATATATTGATAAGCCCTATATTGCTATATAAAGAGCGTATATAAGGATAAGCCCTATATTGCTATATAAGCAATATTACCGTCATATTAATCTCCCTTTCTAAAAAGCGCTAAAACGGCGTATAAAGCTATTAAATCTAAAAAAAGAAAAATTCTTAATTTATCAATCTCAAAAAGAAAGATTTGTCATAAAGCGAAAAAAAAGCGGTTATAGGATTATTCGAATTAACGATTTTATAAGGATATGTTTTCTAAGCAATGGTAAGATACCCTCGGCTATCTTATCGAGCTAAATCCTATAATTCGGCCGATGATCTATATATAACAAATTTACAGTCGCATCGTTTATAAAATAAACTTTATCTCGGATCCGTATCTTATTTATTTTTCAATCTTATGCTCTTCCTCGTTTTAATTAATCCCTTTTTATCTCCTATAACTTTATTACCATCTTTATAAGGAGGATCGTCAATATCAAATGCCCATACCGATATTTATACCGCCAATCGCAATAAAGGATTTTTTAACTTAAGGTTGGCTTTGTAAAACGTTATTAAGGCTTCCGGCGAGTTTTTTAAGCTATTAATTTTATAGAATTTAGGGTCGGGGTCCTATCTTTTCTCTTAAATTTAATATTATAATTTTCCGTAATAAAGATGCGAAGCGATAATATAATCAATTTCCTATTTCTTTTCTTCGTCGGTATTTACGATTTCGGCGTCCGATTGTTTATAATTTTATCTTGGTAAAGGGTTATCCGGATAACGATATAACCGGTCCGTATGAAATATTACCGATTTTATTTTATAAAATTAGAATATTTAGTTCGTAGGAATAACTAGATATATTTTTAATATAGTACGCTTATTATATAAATAGAAAATTTAGTTTTTCGTTAGGACGATTTATAAACTAGATCTTTTTGATAATAAAGATCTTATCCTTTACGCCGAAATCTAGTTTTCGATAATATTTATTAGCCTAAATAACTATCTAATCTTAATTACGTTAAAGGCATTTTCTGGCTATATCGTAATATTATCTAAATCTAAAAGCTATCTACTAAGCTTCGTTACAATTTAACCTTTCGCGTGCGGATAATAATTTTAAAGCTGCGCGTTATTCCTAATCGAACGCCAAGGGTATAAAGAACCTATGGTCTACCTTAAATGGAGTTAATTAACCTAAAGCGTCGTATAGATTGAACGCCTATGCGATATTTATTACTGGTAATGCTAGATCTTAATTATTCTAATAATAGCTTGCGAATATATATAAATATTGATTTATTTATTTATAACAATTTTTAATTTATCCCGCTGATTATAAATATCCGCTTATCGATAATTTCTATCTAACGCCTAAGATTTTGGATATTTCGTTTATAAAATATGCGATGAATTATAGCCTCCGATCGGACCCTACAGTTAGCGGTAGCCCGTATATGCGCAATGATCCTATATAATATATCCATACTATATTTTTTGCCGTCACTGATTTCATATATGCCATAAACCAAATCTTTTTCCCGAATTTATCGATAATATTGAAAATGTTATCATAATCAGTTTTGGTTATTAGCATTTCGTTAAAGTCGATAATTATATAGTGTCACGGGCGTAAAAGGATCGGAATAAAGTGTAGGAATCCCGGTATTTTATCTCGAAGATATTTAGTAGAACGGTACGAATAATTATTAATATATATATCCGTATCGTTAGGCTGATTCGGCTACCAATATTTAGCAGCGATAAAACGATATATTTTAGGTTTCCTTAAATATACGGTAATAATTCGAATATAAAGCTTTTCGATTATTTATATCTATAAATTATTATTTGCCGGTATAATCAACTCTTTTTTATATAATATATATATATATTTTACGAATATCTAATAAGATATTCGATTTCGGGCGCATTGCCGATAAATATCTGAAATCGGGTCATTTTGGTTAGCCTTAAGAAAAGCGTTTACGAGGAATACCCTGGAAAAAGGCGGAGGATTAGCTTTAACGTTAAATATTGAAATATCCGCGATAAATATGTTAACGTATATAAGTATCAAATCGAAAAAAAAAAATAGGTTGGCTATGAGGGCCACAGGATCTATTTCTTTAAAGATCCGTATAATCCGCTTATTCTTTTATCTCATTTTCAGGATATATTATTTTTATGCTTTATATATCAACAAATCCGCGATTATATTATTTAAATCTCGTCGGTAAATAATTTCGAAGTAATAACGGGATAGAAGGTCGGCCTAATTAGCGTATCGCAAATTAAATAATCGCTTTTTTTTAAATATTTAAACATATAATAATCTATAATAATTTAAAATAGCTTATACCGTTAAAAGCCTTCTAATTCCGAACGCCATGCTTCCAATAATTTAACGATTGGTATTAATTCTTTATCGTATATGGCGTAATTAAGTTTTAGGCCGTATAATATCTTAGAGAAAAATGCTATAAAGTGCCAATCGTTATTATCTTTCTAGCGTTAAAACAAGACCCTAGCGATCATCCCCCTAAACGCATTTATCTCGACGCGTATTTCTAAAATATAATCGAAATAACAAAGTAAGGGAGCCTCCATCAGCGATTTACAAAGCTCGTTAAATGTTTTCAAATAAAGATCGGGCAGCTATTACCACGGCTCATTTTTATATATTAGGTCGGTAAGCGGCTTGATATTACGGCTATAATTTTAAATGAAACATCGGTAAGAATTCGCGAAGCCTAAAAAGGCTTATACCTCTTTAATATTGCTTAAGGGCTCCTAATCACGAATAACTTCAATTTTAACAAAATCAACAGCTACGCCATCTATTCTAATAATAAAGCCTAAATATTTAATCATTTCTATATAAAATTCGTATTGAGCTAAATCGGCTTGGAAGCCTACTATCCGAAAGCGTTAAAAAACCTATCGGATATATTCTTTATATTCCTTTAGCGAATTCGAACAAATCAGGATATCGTCGATATAGGCGTAGCAGAACTCATCTAAGTATTCCTATAAAATATTATTAACAAATCGTTAAAAGGTGGCTAGGCCGTTTATAAAACCGAAAGGTACGACTTTATATTTAAACAACCTATAGTATAACCGGAAAACTATCAAATCTTTATCGCTAATTATTATATAAATCCGATAGAAAGCTTGGCGGATATCGATCTTGTTGAAAATCTTAATTTTGGCGATCTATGCCAATGTTTCGTTAATAAAAGGTAGAGGGTAAGCGTTATATTTAGATAACGCATTTAATTTCCAATAATCTATATAAAAATATAATTCGCTCCCCGGCTTTTTAGCTATAAATACCAGCGCGGCCTATAGCGTATTATTAGATTCGATAAAACCCTTTTTCAAATTTTATATAATTTATTTACGGGCGATTTTTAAATTTTCTAATAATATCTTATATAGATTAGAATATCTTAGAAATTCCGGGGTCGCTTTTTATCGATCTTATAGTCGAGATATCGGTATAGGGCTAATATATCCCAATCGTATTTATTAAAAACGCGAAATTTGTTATAATAATATTCAAGAACTAATTTTAACGTTGCCTCCCGTAAAGCCTTTTTATTATATAATAATACATCTTATATATATTTTGATTTGCGATCGACGATTAATTTATTGATCTTGTACAAATAAGTTATATCGATATTCGGGGATTTATATATAATTCGGGCAAAAGAAACCGCGTTTACCATTGCGATATTAATATAATATTTATACTAACTAATATTATTACGCTTTAAAATATAGATACGGCCATATTCCCGATATTCCGTCGGTCTTTCGACTAGCTATATAGCGGGTTTACCATTCTTAAAAATACTAAACAGGGATACAGGGTTCTGTAATTTAATAAAATGGGTTTTTATAGCTTGGAATCCCGAATCGTAGCCTTTTCGAAAATCGATTACTAATCGGGGCATAATAGATGACGCCTAAGGTAAATAAATTGGGTTTATAGATCGCTTATCTTTCGGAAAGCATGCTTTATCGCCGTCGAAGTAATCGCGTATTAATATTTCGTCGGATATATCGTTCGCTAGGATATATAGGTGGATCTTATTAACCTAATAATCGTATAAGCGGACCTATACCGGTCTTTCGTTATTATTATCAATACGGGAACAGGCATATCGTATCTTAATATTAAAGACCTTTAATATATCCTCCGTACTTATATCCGATATAGCGTCTGGTTGGTTATTTGCGCTGATATCGGAAAATACGTCGTCCTCGTTATCTATAGGTTTTCCTATTATAGACGGGATATGAATAAATGGTTTATTAAAGAATAAGATGAATTTGGGTTTAAACGCTTTGCTAATAATACGCCGCTAGTCCTTTTTATTTATAGCTATATCGTATCTACGGATATTATTATCTTATACGGTATTGCGAAATATATATCCGTCCTTATTTATAGGAATATCGGTTAGGGGAGGCCCGGGTCCTTAGACTTCCGGGAATTCGACATTTCGAAGGTACGGTATAAGTTTGATATAATGGTGTTCGAATTATTTAAGACCTACGATTAGGTCGTGGTATACATCAAGCACTATAAAAGGTACTTATAATTCTATCTATTTATCTATACGGATAGCTGTTTAAAAGGCGACATCGATTATTTATTATGATTTGCGATCGTACCTACCTATTAGATATAATTAAAAGCTAATTATATATCGGGGTTATAATAATTTTAAAATATATTTCGCGAATTTTAAGCTAATAAATAAATATCTATTTGCTTTAATATTTATCAATATATTAAATATAATTAAAGAGAATCTATTATTAATTATCGTAATTAGGTATATAAAGGAATTATTATATAATAATTTGTTAAGAAAATCGTATAGTATAGGTTTTACTTATATCTATTTACGTATTAAAGACGCCAATTTATCTAAGATAGAGATTTCTTTTAGGTGGCCTAGTTTTCCGAATTTAAGCGAGCGTTATTAAATGTGGTATCTTTTTCGTTAAATTAATCCTTAATAGTAAGTATGCCCGAAGCTTCTTATTGGCTGTAATGGGCGTAAAGGTTAGCGATATAAATAGCGCGGTTACCTCTCGAGCTTGGGTTATTAGGATAATCATAATTGATATAGCCTGGCTTTTTATGGGTTAAGCAGAGATCCATAGCGAATAATTTAACAAAACGTTTAGGGGTATAACGCCGGCCTTTATAACCGCCACCACAGCTACCTCCTTATTATTTATTACTATAGTTATTAAATCCGGTAATGCTAATGTTAATACCAGATAAGCTATCAATATTATTAAAAGTATTACGGTTATTATTATTATAATTATCTCGACCATTATAATTACCGGTAGAGCTATTATTATTAGCGTTTTTAATATAGTTAGCTTCGGTTTCGGCGCGTTTATTAATATTATCCATCTTTTAAGCTAAGATAGCGATCTTCGTAAAATCGATGATATCGTTTAGAAACTAAATAGCTAATACGCATTGCAAAAATACGGATAGGCGGCGCTCGAAAGCATCTTTCTAATCGCTAATAAAGAAACGTAATTCAATAGCGAATTATATAAATATAATCTTAAATACGTAGTAATCCGACTTCTTAATATTATAGATCTTAAGATTATTTATATATAATCGGTTATATTGCTCTTAAGTTTTACATTCATAGTCAGGTTCGTTATAAGCAACGAATAGGTGTTCTTTTATATCGGCCTTAATGGTGATATAATAAGGGTTATCGAAATCTATATAAGGGAGAATATCTTTAGCCGAGATGCTAGCTAGACGACCTATAATATAACGGATTTCAGCAATTTTATCGAGAAACCAATCTTTATTACCCATTAATTTGTTGTCGATATATATCTACTAAAATAAGAACGGCCTTTTATTTTTCTCAATATCATCGTAAAATTCGGAAAGATTGTCGATCTTAATTGAACGTTTAATTCGAATGCCGCCGTCGGTAATTTAAATATATACCGAGGTAACGCGAGTAGCTATATATAGATCGGCGACGAACTAATTGGCCTCGGCTAAATCAATACGAAAGTTAGTGATTATCTGGTCGCGATCCGAGATTTATTATTAGTAATCGTAATTCTTATCGAGGTTAAATAAATTGCTATTCTTATTAGCGAACTGCTCGGCTTTTTGTTTCTATAACGATATCTCGTTTCGGATATTTTTAAGATCGGTATTTAGATATAAGATCTAATTACCCAATTCGTTTATATTATAATTTAATTCTATAGCGATAATATATAAATCGGTGATTTAGGAATAAGCTGCTTGCAATCCTATAGCTCGAAATCTAAATTCCTTAAATATTATATCGATATCGTTATCTTTTTTGATATAATTATAAAAAACACCGACATTTATATAACTAATAAGTTTTTTACCGAAACGGGTTTTATTTTTATTAATAAAGGGTTTAAAATAAAAGGCTGGATTATCCTTACGATCGTCTAAGGAGATAATTAAATTATTGATCTTTTAGGAAAGATCATCGATTAATCCCTAGGGGTTATTTCGGTATCGGAAACCAGCCCAATTGTTACTTCGGAGCAATTCGATAATATTATCGACGCTAACGTCCTTTTCGACGATTATATCCTCGTTTTTACTATTTTCGTTAACGAAGGTGATGGTAGATACGATTTTTTATAAGGATCGCGGATATATTAGATAGAACCGACGGAAGAGCGGCGATGTAATAGAATATTGGAAAGCTAATATTTATATAAAAGCAGGTTATTTAGGTCAATTAGATTAAAGCGGACCTGTTTTTTGGCCTTTTCCTATCTTTATTATTTCTCGAAAGCCTTTTTCTTTACGAAAATGCGTATTATTTCGAAAGCTTATTTAGCGCGGGTATACGCGATTTTATTTTATTTTGTTTATTTAGCAAATATTAATTAGTTAAATCTAGCGCGGTGATTATATTCGCGGCTTTTATTAAAACGAAATAAAACGAAAATTGAATCTCTTAAAGGAATTTTTTTTATTTTCTTAGATTAATTAGTTCAATAATGAAGAAATATCACGAGATATATATAATAGGCATAAAAGGCTTAGTTATATAATGAACATTAGCGAATCTTTGTTATTGTAAAGGGAAAAGAGAGATTTAGCAGGGCGCAATTGTTAGACGGTTATTAAGTGCGCGTATTGCTTAGTTAGCTTTAGGCGGCTATATTGCTATATAAGGAGCGTGTGTAGGGATCAGCCCTGCACCACTGCATAAGCAGTACTACTGTCACAATATCCGTGCTAAATGCTATTTACGTATATAACGCCCGCCTAGGCTTAAAGAGAGAATAATCAATATAAGAATTATAATATAAGCTCAGCCGGGCTAGCATAGGTTCACATCTTCTTAATCAGCTTTGCCCAATCGGGCAAATCTAGGTAGCAATGGGCCTAGCGTATGCGCTGGCCCTGTGATTGGCTGCAACGCCGATGCTAGTCCCAATCGGGATTAGCGCTCTCCGGGACCGCACTTAAACTTAATTGACAGCAGCCCTACAGCTGCCGCTCACTCTTTCCTCTTTATAGACCAACAATAGAATCGACTCAAACCAGTATATATATACGCATATCAATCACGTGATATAACCTACCGACACTATTTGAATTAAATATATATATAAAACTAAGCAAGAACTTTGGTTATACCGAGCTTATCTTGCATTTAATTCTCAATATATTTAATCAATCCGCCCGAAAATCTTCACAAATAGCAGATCGCGTAACGACGAGCTCAACAGCCTACCACCGGCACAATATCCAAAAAAAGCCCTCTTCCGAAGCTACGTCAAGATCATTTAAAATTCGAACCTGCGAGGCGCCTATATCAAGAAAATAAAAGATAATTAAAGGACGAACCTACTTCTTCTCGCTACTTCAACTTGCCTATATTACACAAATACCCGTACCGTAAAAAAAGCCCGAATTAGCTACTCTTTAATATACATAAAAAGCCCTCCGCAAAGCTGCTCAAGCTATAATTCTATATAAATCCGCCACCGCTAGCCTATTATTATTAACCATTAAATATCTATATAGGTAGATAAAAGAAAAACTAAAAATTATAAAGCAAGCTAAAAGAATTATTAAATAGAGGAAAATTAGAAATAGAGAAATTAAAGAAATTAATAAATTCGATAAAATTAATAATAATTTAGTTATATAAAACAGAAAAATATATCGAAGGCGATTTTCTAAATTAAAAACGATAATTTAATTATATAGCAAAAGAAAAGATAGTTAATATAGAAATAATAGGCAATTACTATATATTTATATTATATAAAAGTTAGCTGTATAGTTAAGCTAGCTATTAAACTAGCCGGTATAATTAAATAGAAAAATAATAGTTTTCAACCGCTATAAACTTTCTAATTTATAATTTAAATTTAATTATAAGAAAAATAATAATAGAATCAATTTAATCCTAATATATATATTATTTATATTATTAATATAATATAATCTATTTATATAGATAGTAATATAGATTTATCGGAATAGTAATATGAATTTACTAGGGTATATAGATATAAGAAATTTAGTTAATTATAATCTTTATATAAATATTATCTTTAAATTATTATAATAATTAAATCAAATTTTAAGCATTAATTTTAATATTTAGGTTTCCTTATATTCTATATAAAAATGGTCGGAAGTCAGGGATTGATCTTTATATAGAGTTTGATGCTTATAGTCGGGATGCTTATGTGCAGTTTTGGGTATGTAGTACATGCATAACGATGGTGTCGATTCCGTACCAGAAACATCCCCAGGTCTCGCTTGTTCCCGTAAACGATCGTCGGCTCATCCTTGTCAATCCCAGTTCCCTGTAAGTTTGACGTCACCCGCAAAGCATATCAAAGCAAGCGTAACAGGCCTTATCCCTGTCAACACCTCTGGAGTAGTATGCAGTTCTTGTGCTGGCCATCACAACTTTGTCCAACTCCACCAACTCTCTCCCTTTCTATTTCAAGATACCCTCAGACAACTTCAGCCTCAACGCGAGACTCAACCTCGATTCACATCACCCCACAGTCATGTACGTGAGGCAAGAGCGCCTGCCGGGCCTTCGCGAGTACAAATATTCCTCGGTCGATCGCAGTCTAACTTCAAAGTACATCTTGAAGCCCTTCTACACCAATGTCGTTATCAAATGCTTTCCCATGTCTATGGCACCCAATGCCATCACCCTGACAGGCTTTGCATTTGTCATCATCAACTTCTTGACCCTGCTTTGGTACAACCCAGGCCTCGACCAGGACTGCCCCAGCTGGGTCTACTACAGCTGGGCTATCGGCTTGTTCCTTTACCAGACATTCGATGCGGTCGATGGCACCCAGGCGTGAGTATACTACTGGGCAATAGTTGTGGCGCAAGCAGCGGAAGCACAAAGCTGACATCAATTCTCTACCCAGTCGCCGAACACACCAGAGCGGTCCCCTTGGAGAGCTCTTTGACCATGGTGTTGATGCCCTGAACACTTCTCTCGAGGTTATCCTGTTTGCAGGATGCAACAATATGGGACAAGGCTGGAAGACAATGGCTGGGCTATTCTGCTGTATGTCCAAACTCAAATTGTGGTTCTTTGCTGCTGGAAGAGGCGGAGCAGTCTGTATGAGCGACATGCTGACATGAGATGCCTTACAGCCTGCCTGACCTTCTATGTCCAGACTTGGGACGAGTACCACACTAAAACTCTAACCCTGGGACTCGTCAACGGGCCCGTCGAGGGCGTTCTGATTATCGTTGCCATCTACGCAGCGACCGGATACCTCGGCGGCGGCCACGTCTGGGCCAACTCCGCCCTCCCGACTCTCGGCGTGCCGCATCTCTCCTTCATCCCAGACTTCATCTACAACATGTCCTTCACCGACCTCTCCCTAGTCCAAGGCTTCGTCGTACTGTGCCTGAACACCACCGAGTCCGCCCGCAACGTGATCAAGGCGCGCCGTGCGCGCGGCGACCGCAGCCGCTACGCCCTCGTTGGCCTGGTGCCCTTCTTTGTGACGTGGGCGGTGATCGGCGCTTACCTGGTATTGCAGCCCGAAATCCTCCACAATCATCTGATCCCCTTCGCCTTGTTCTGCGGCTTGGTCAATGCCTACTCCGTGGGCCAGATCATCACTGCGCACCTGGTCAAGCTCGACTACCCCTACACGAACGTCCTCATCCTGCCGCTGGCCTACGGCGTGATCGACTCGCTCGGTCCGTGGCTACAGTTCGAGTTCGGCCGGTCGTGGCTCGGCTGGCCTAGCGCACTGGGCACCGGGATCTACCAGGTTGCATACATGTTTCTGATGCTTGGGTGTGCGATTGGCATCTATGGGTCCTTCGTTGTCGATGTCATTGTTACGATTTGTGACTACCTTGATATCTGGTGTCTGACGATCAAGCACCCTTACGTGGAGCCTAAAACAAATGGAAAGAAGGCACAGTGAAGTTTTAAGCGTGATGGTCGACGATAGCGACACAAAGTCGGATTCGCACAGCCCATGCTTCAGGCATGTGGCTGATTGGGTTGCACGGGCAGTGTCAACTGTTGGGCCCTCCCGGCCGACGTCGCCATTTGGACGGATCTTAAAGGCGGCAAGGTTCCAGTGCTTAGGCCACGGCGGAAAATCATGATTTTAGTTGAGGAATGATATACGAATGCATGGTGGACGCGGTCATTCATATAGTGGTATAGCCGAGGTATAAGCGGGAGGCGGGCGTCACGGCATTGGGAGGGATCAGTATTAGGAAAATTGGCAAAGGGGTCCATGGGGTAATTGCAAGAGGTTTCTTTGCAAGCGAGCGTCTCTAATTCCTCATTCACGATACCCGCTCGAAGCTAGATAGAATTACAGTCTCTGTTAAAATGTTCCGTGGCCCTCCTGCAGCGGACATGTTCATGCTCTGTTTGGCGAATGACTTTTGAGACACGGACAACACTACGACTGAAGGCGCTAGATTTTTGAGTGGAAGCTGCTTTGCAGGATATAACATTGTATTGAGCAAGGTCATGCCTTGGCCGTGCGTATAACGGCTCTCGTAGACGTGGTGAGTGATCACGACGTGACAATGGGGATTGATACTCGACATGGAAAGCCATGACTATTAAGTACCTATCTTTGATCACCCGACTGTATAGAAATGCACAAACAAAGACAGATAGTCCGCACTACGTAGCTCCGTGGAGGTTCGTTCACTTGAACATGTCCAGCGCCCGAGCCTGAACTTCCCCAGTCTCTCCGGCTTGCAGGCAGAGCAGGTCCGACTCCTGGGTCAACCACGACTGCCCTATGATGCTACATACAGCCTTCGCAAACGATTCTGTATTCACGCACTGGGATCGTAGCTTGCACTCTGGGTTCGAGGCGCTTCGACAGGACTCGTTTCGCTCTAGTGCGGTAGGAAATGGACAGTGGCGGTGCTGTCGCCGATGATGTCAGCCAGCAATTCCAACAAACGACTTTGAGAATGTAGTGAAGATGAGGGAAAGCTTCGGTCAGACAGGAAAACCTGTTTTCAGCACGGTTTGGCTAAGCAGTCGTCCATTATTTGAGGTCGATCATCATGTAGAAGCTGGGGGAGAAGGTGGGTCCAAGTGATGAAGGGGTGCAAGCGCAGAGCTGCGGCGGTCACTTACCAGAGGGGCTCTGGAAAGAGTTGCGTGGAGAACAGCCCGTGGGAACTACCTAGGTACGTGCTTGCGAACCACGATAGTTACAACGCTGGACTCGAACGCTGAGAGACGCGTGTGTATTGGTGGGTGGGAAAAAAGGTTACCTGTGTCATGGCGCGAAGGGTTTTTTTTTCCCGGCCTACTGCTGTGCTCGGCAATGTACGCCGGTCCACTTTGACGGGGGCGCTGATCCGGCGGCGTATTTCATTACTCCGACGATATAACCCAATTGAATCGAGGCACGCGCAAATAATCATTACTATTTCGAACTAAAGTGACCAAAATTTCTTTTCTTCTCACCGCCTAACAAAATTGACTTATAATATTGTCACGACAAGGTCCCTGAGGCTTTGGTCGGCCAGGCTTGTTGACGAGGTCCAGTGATGATTAAGTCCAGATTAGGTTTATATAGCTATCGTCTTAGCCCAAAGGCTATTTTACTAATTCTTATTCTCTAAGAATTAGTCTTCTAAACTAATTCATAATACGAATATCGAAAAACTTGCTAATTATTAGCTATTTATATTTAGTTTTTTATCATGATTTTCATAATTCTAATTCTTCTTTATTTTATTATTATTTATGATAATTAGCACCCGGTTTATTAAGAAAATCACCTGGGTTAAGAAAGCTATTGCTAAGTAAGGCTCGTCGTGTATCTAAATCGAAGCTTAGATTAGTTTTAGCAACGATTTTGGTCCTAAAATTCAGCTTTAAATTAAAGATATTAACGAGGAGATTTTTCGTTTCGAAAACCCAGCTTAATATAATGAAGGCGATATCTTTATATTTAGTGCCGGCGGACTTAGGTTTTAATTATATCTAGAAGTTTCATTTGCCGTTAATGCTATATAGATGTAATTAGTTAATGATTAAATTTTTAACGTTTTTCTTTATATTAAAGAAGTAGAGTTTACTAGATCTAAATCGGTTCGCCGCCGCCGCCGTAAATCTAGAACCAAAAATAAATACAAAAAAAGAAAAAAGCGTTTTAAAACCCTGTGAAGGGCCGACCTAAGAGGGCTACCTGCTAGGTGCCTTAATGAAATATGATTTCGGATAAAGAGCTAAGTCTTAAGGAAATTATTAAGGAGGAGGGCTGCCCCCTAGATATAAATACGGGCTATATTCGGACCCTATCCGGACCCTATCCGGTGTGCTGGGGCAAGGTGTGGAGGGAGTACCTGGGGGGTGGGGATAGGGTATCTTGGGCCCTGATCAGGGTAGGATCACGGGTATAAAGCAGTTAGGACGGTGATTTTCTTCTTAGGCCCTAATTTTAATTTTAGCATCTGCTTTTCTTCCCTTCATTTTATACAATCTGATTTTGATGCCCCCAATTCTGATCAAAACGTAACCATTCCAAATTACGATTTTTATATGCTTTTGAGCTCGTATATACCCCGATTCCGATTTTTCTTACCGGCTTTAATAGCGCCGTCAAATCAAACGTCAATAATATTTTTTGGCGAATCCATTACATAGGCCTTATTGGCTATGCTCTGATTTATTGATCCTTCGAACCGGATTATTATTTTATAGATTTATAATTTATATTTATTTCTTTTAATGGTTATCAAGATATAGCTCATTATAAAGCTCTCTTTAACGATTCAATAGCTATATCTTTATATTAAGCTTTCTAAATATCTTCTTTTTTAAATTAATATTTGGTATTTTCTTTAATTTATTATTCCCGTAATAATTACCCTTTTTTCGTGTTATATTCATTTTAGCTTTTCTCGGCATTTTAACGACTTTCCGGTATAATCCTGTATCTGATTAGAATAATACGTATATAACGATAATTATCCGATATACGGGATAAATATATTGCTTTTAATAACTTAAGAATATAGCGCGGATCTGCTATAGTTCGGGATAGCTTTTATAGGCTAAAGAATATATCTAACGTAATATTATTTATCGAAATAATTTAAAGATATAGCGTATATCTGCTATAGTATAGGACGGATTTTAGAAAATTACGAGGGTATAGGTTATAAAGGTTATGTTACCGATTTAGCGGGAAAAAAGGAGGCTAGGTATAAACCCTAGCAAATCTAATCCCTCTAATCGGAAATAAACGAATTCCGGATTTGCTTTTTATATTTATTACGGGTATAATATATTAAAGAATATAGGCTTTACGGAAACTTTATTAAAATTTAAAGCTATATAAGGCTTTTAAATTAAAGAACCTTTATATATAAGAAGAGGAGGATCGTTACTTCGGAATTTTACAGAGTATTAAAATAGCAAGGATATAAGAGCTGGCAATTAATTATAATTTTAATCAAAGTAATATAAAAAAGGATTAGATATTGGGTTGTTCTTCGAAGGACGCTTTCGCCCTTTTTCTCTCTTTACCGCTTTCGGAAAACTATAGATTTATACCATTAATAACCCCTCTTTATATATTTAATAATTCGACCTTATATCTTCGCTAATTAGATATATTTATATACCGATTTTTATAAACCTTACTTATTCTTTTAGGTCTTTACCTATTCTTTTATTTATATATTTTCGTTTAAAAAAAAGTTTCGGTATTAAAAATATTATTTTCGCGAATTTTATATAACTTTTTATATTTTATTTTTTACCTTTTTGCGTTATATTTGATCAAAAGATCCCCGAGGTCGCCGACGACTTTTTTGGCCGGAAGTAGCTTAAACTATCTAATATTACTTTGGCCGATATTAGAGGATCTTCCTTTAATAAAAAGGATACCTTATCTATAGAAAACCCACCTCCTTAACACTTTCTTATTAGCTATAAAAAAGATAAAGATAATAATAATACCTTTGTCCCTCCTTATAGCCGACGCTTAGCTAAAAGCCAATCTATTAGATATTTTACCCGGGCTTATTCGTTATTTAACGCCTATACAGCCGAAGCTCTAAATAAAATTATTAAGAATTCGCGTACGATTTAGAAGATCTTTGCGAACGAGTTGGCTTATCTTTTTAATAATTATAATATCACCGAATTTCTTTTAAAAATTGATATTATTAAATATCGCTTTCACCTTAATAATAAAGACCTGATTTCGGCTTTATAATAGCAGATTACCGATATAGCCCTGGGTATTAAAATTAAAAGGGTTTTATAATATTATACGGATTAGAAAGATGCTTAAGCCCGTTTAAAAGACGCTTTTATCCTTTATAATAATTAGCATAATTTCCTTGCTAACGATCGGCTAACAATATTAATACGAAACCGTTATCCAAAAAAGCCCGAAATAATAATGTTTTTCGCTTTTGCTTATAATCGGTATATATATATGGTTAACCTTTAAGAAAGGTTTAATTAGCCTCTTTATCAAGCTCGCGAATTCTATAGCAACCTAAATATTAAATAGAAGAAGCAGCTTACCTAAATAGGCTATAGGATTTTCGAGCTTAAGAAAGGTCTTTAATCCGAGTTATTTCTTAAGGTTTGCGAAACGGCTAAAGGTATAATTGATAAGCGCTAGTTAGATAAGCGTATTTTGGGCTTACGAGGCGAAACCGAATATTCCCTCTAAGAACCTATAATAGATATCGATCTGGTTCGATTATAACTTCGTACGCTTTTATACAACTCTGATCAGGATATTGATTTTGGTTAGAACCCCGAATCTATTACGAATTATTTAATTTGGTTTGCGTTGGTGGTCAAGGTTATTCTACGGCCCTCCAATCCTTAAGCTGCTCTAGCGAAAGCTTTATTCCGGAAGGCTTTAAATAGCGCTCAAGAAATTAAGGTAATAACGGTTAAAGAAGCTGCCGTCGATAATTTAACCGAGCAATTCGAATATATAAAGCTATATATATAAAAAATATTCGAGGATATTATAGCTAACTAAAAAATCAAAATGAAAGATGCTATAAAAAAAATAACCTTTTATGCTAAAGGCTATGTTTATAATCAAACTCGTATTATTTTGAATTTAAATATTTTTTAAAGGTAAGATAAAGAAATGGCTTTTTAGATAGACGAATTCGCTAATATCACCGCTATTATTTATAAGGACGGGATTCCTTTGGTTTATTATAGCTACGGTAGCTTTGGTCATAATGCTTTAAATTATCTCTAATTAAACGAAATAATTACTTATAAACTCTTATATATTAATAGAATCTAAGGTATCAATTAGAAGCTGGGAATTAAGGAAAAGATTGAGATAGGCGTCGACGAAATTTTGGACCCCGATACGGTCCGATCATAGCGTAATAAGCCCGGTAGCATCGTTAAGTACGCTTTTGGACGATTAGCCCTTTTATCCCAAAACCACATCGCCAAGCCCGTAGTAAAACGCTATAAAGAATAGATAATTAAAAATCCTTATAGGGCGGGTAAAACCAAATTTGGTATCGGTTTTATCATTAATAATCCTCGTTTAGCCGCTTTTAAAAATAAGCGGATTAATTATCTTTAATTATAGCTAAATTCGAATAAGATTATTATTAGCCTTTATATTAGGTATAGTCCTTAGGTGGTTCGGAACCTTTATATTGGGGAAATTGAAATAATAGATTTAAATGCTTTAGTTAATAATAAAAAGATAAGATTAAGCAATCCTTTTATACCCCCGGAAATCTTAATAAGAGGTATAGTTAGCTTTAATCGGAGGATATTTAAGCTAATTATACCTGGTTTAAATCGTTCCCTATATTCCGTTAAAATCGAAGATATAGCTGCTTTTGATATTATGACGGGAATTCCCGATCCGGAAGTTACAGAGGCTATACCTATTTTACTTTCCGCCGCTAACCCACCTATCCGCCAAAGCCGGCCTCGAGCTTTAATTAAGCTAAATAAAAAAATTAAAGCGCTTTCAATTTTAACTCTTATTTAAAAGGTCGTTCGGCTCCTTTTTTAAAGAAAAACGAATATATTTAATAAAGATTTATTCCAAATCGATAGAATTAACCAATTAATTATCTAAGCCATTATATAGGTTTATAATAAAAGCAAAAATATCAAGACTATTATTATCGAAATAAAGGAGGGGGCGCTATTAATTAGCCGCTTAACGAACCTTTCCGTTAATATTTTTTAGATATATCCGAGTATATTAGTACTTTTCCGTAAAGTTGATATTTCCGATCAAAATATAAAATACTTAAATTTAGAGAATTTAAGCATCCAATACGTTTTAGGAAAAGATTTCATTACTACGGATAAATTATCGCGCTTAAAAGTGGTTTAATATGACGGGGAATAGTTAGATATTATTCTAACGCCGTCAAGCCATAATCCCCTCCAAATCTTTATATTCGGCAGCTATTTGAATTTGAATAACGTTAAGTTAAATATTCAAGCGTTTAGCATTATAGAGCGAGGTATAAGCTCGTCGCCGTACCTTAATATTCGTATAAGAGCCCCGACGAATAAGCTTTCTAATGTATTGATGGATATTAGGGTTAAGTTCAATATTATCCCTCTATTATATATCAAAAAGAACCAACTTTAAATAATTAACGTTAAAAGTATTAATTCTATCTCTTATAATGGTGGTGTCGTTAAGATCGTCGGTGTAATAAAGTGCCCGATTTATATCGGTGGCATTAATCTCCCGCTTATTATATTCGTTATTGATGATAGCGTTGATGGCATTACGTTTAATATCATTCTCGGTATGCCTTCCTTTTTGATAATTAGCTATTAATTTAAGAAGATAGAGAATGGGTTAATAGCTAGATTATTATTTAGCATTGATCGACTTATCTATGCTTTAGGCAATAAAAACCAATCTCCTTTTATATTCAAAATATCGGGAAATTAGCTTTGGGTTTTGATCAGGTATATTAGAATCTAAATATGATCGATTTTATATCGCCAAGAAAATCTTAAAATTTGCTATAATTCCAAATCCCGAGGGATATTTTTGAGCAATTCTAAGACGGGGAGAAGGTGATAATATATTTAGACTCCTTTTCAATAGGCGACGCGCGTTAATAACTAATTATTAAAAATAAAGGGTAAGATAAGCTAGTCTTTATAGATATTCCATTAAACCCGCCTTTACCACCTATCCGTACCGAGATAAATAGGTTAAGCTTGGCTCTTTTTGATCGGGCTTTAGTAAAGGGTAAAAAGGAGTTAGATTATGTTCTTCTTTAGTTGAACGGTATATATAAGAAAATGGCCGATAAAATGCGTTTAATTGATAATATTTATTCCGATAAGTCTGTCTTAGAAAGGAATATTAATTAGAAATAACGTTATAAAAAAGAGGTTGCAAATCTACTTTAGATTTCCCTACCTAGCATTTATAACCGTTTCGTTAAGCCAAAATTCTCAATTATGCCCATTAGCGAAAGGCTCATAGATGACCGTTTAGCTATGATGATGGTCGATAATTATATAATTTTGTCTAATCAAGAGTGTTAGTTATTTAGATATATTATCTCTTACCGTAAAGCGGCGTTAAGGTGGGAGTAATAATATATCGATATATTTGATAAAAATATCGCACCGCTTTAGGTTATCCGTACTATTAATTATGACGCTTTTCAAAACCGAAATAGTATTATTCTAAAGGCTTTGAGAACGATAGCCAATAATATATTTCGCATATAAATTAAGCAAAATATTTTAAAAAAGTTATATAACGTTTACCGGAATCGCTGATTTTTTATAAAAAAGAAAGACGGCAAATATCGCCTTATTAATAATGGCCAAAGTTATAATTATATAACGATCAGAAATGCCCAGGTTCCTTTAAACGCCGACGAATTTATTAAAGATTTTGGTATATATAAGATTCTCTTATTTTTGGGTTTTTTCTTAGGGTATAACCAAATGATATTATATTTAATCAATAAAGATTTGACGACGATTTTAATTCTATTGGGCTTTTTTCGAATATATACGCTTCCTTAAAGTATTACCAATTTAATAGCTTAATTCCAAAGGATCGTCAATAGATTGTTCTATAACCTGATCCTAATAATATGCCGGCTTTTCGTTGATGATATATTAATTAAAGGCCTTGAAACCGACTACAGCGGTTAAAAAGTTGCTGAACTGCCTAGTATTCGTCGATTTATCCTAGAATATCTAATCAATATTAATAAAGTTTTGTATAATGTTGAGCTAGCTGGTGGGATTATTGCTGCCGTTAAATTTTAGTGGTGTTATAAAAGGGTGGATATTTTGGATTATATCTATAGCTTAATTAGGCGAATATTGATAGACGATAAAATTAGGAAAATTATTGAATAGCTTCCTTATATTAATATTAGCGAAGTTAAAAGTTTTTAAAGCTTATACAATTTTTATCGCGGATAATATAAGAAGATTGCTATTATTAAGCGCCTTTTTATAAACCTTACGAAAAAAGGTGCTAAATTCTTATAAGGCCCCGATCAGCAGGCTGTTATAGATAAGATTAAAGTTCTGATTATCTCGAAGCTAATTTCAGTAAATATCGACTATTCGGTAAAGGAAATCATTTTAATATTTAACGTTAAATTTAAAAGATAGGGTAAAGCATTTTTCCATTATATTAAAGAATAACGATATCTAATCCGATATAAAAGTGGTATATGGTCAAAAGCCGAGAAAGGCTATGATTAGATAAAAAAAAAGTTAAAGATATTTTTTATTATATCCGGAAGTTTCGTTATTAGCTATATAGCATATATTTCCTTTTAGAAATTAATAGCAATACTTTTACTTAATAATTAAAAGGGTCTAATACCGATATGCCAGGAGCTTTGATCATTTGTTAACTAGGCGTAATCCGAATATTTGACTTTATAATCCGCTATATTCTAGGTAAAAAGAATTCGATAGCTAATTCTCTCTTTTATAAGCCTATTATTTAGGCCGATATTGATGAAAAGGAAATTAAGGAAGATATTGAAAATTGGGTTAATACCTAACTCAATATTCTAATTAGGCCTACTATTAAAACCTTATATAATATGTTATTGAACTTAAAGCTTTTCTAAACCGAGGATTTAAAAAAGCTAGCTTATATATCGGAGATTAGCTATATTTTTTTAGGCTTTGAAATAAGTCTTTCGCAAAAAGCACGCCTCCGATCAGCGGCAATTAAATATCAGATTATTAATAGCCACCTATAATACCGATCAGATCTACGGCGGGACCTTTAAAGAAAACGTATAATAGATGATCCAAAGTTGCGACGCTAGATTATTCGCAAATATTATAGCTAATTTGGGTATTATAGCCGAGAGGCGATTTATTATCGAATAAGGATATTATATTATTAGAAAGGCTAATATATAAAAGTCGAAAATGCGTATTATATATATCCCATTTATTCTTAGGTCGATAATAAGATTTTTAGCGAAGGAGTAATTCTTATCTGCCCTAATTAGCCTTAAATAAAGATTTATATAGATTGGCAATATATTCTAGGCCTAAGAGGGAAGACTTACCTTTTGCTTAAGGCTAAAGACAATCTAATAGGTTGGATTAAAGCTATTATAAAGCCTAGCCTAATTATTAAAGAAATCACAGACTTTTTTATAAATTTTATCTTATACCGCCACGGGGCTCTTTTAGTAATGATAATTAATAGCCACTAAGCCTTTATAGCTAAATTCGCTATTACACTTTATCGTTTCGGAATACGGAAAATAATGGTTTTAGCGTATAACCTTCGGGCTAATAATATTGTGGAAAAAGGGCATATTCGTTTTACCACAATTTTTTTCAAAATGCTAAGTTATAAAGTAAGGGTTAATTAGAAAATTCTGAATATAGCGCTTTTTATCGATTATATTACCTATCGTTTTAATCATAGGTATATACCGTTTTTCTTAATATATAGGTTTGAGCTTATTATTCCTATAAAGGTTGATATACTTATTTAACGAATTTTGGCTTGGGAATATAATTAAGATCTTTTGGATATTTTGGATATTTTGGATAATCGGATTAAGATGCTTTTAAAATATAAAGAAATTATTAAGAAGGTTTATAAGAGAGTATACGAGCGACGGGTATTAGCGGCGTACCGTTATAATTTAAATTAATATTTAAGGAAGGAGTGGTTAGAAATTGGTGATATTATTTTAAGGTATAACGATATCCGTAATGCTGATTATAGAATAAGCCGGAAATTGGAATATCGTTAATTTAGTCTTTTCGAAATAATAGAGGTCTTTCCGAAATAGGCCTACCGTTTATAAACGATAAAAGGCTATCTAATTATAAGAACGTTTTTAGTTAAAAGATTGAAAAAGTTTATATTAGATGATTAAAGGATCTAATAGCTAAAGCTTTTAATATTATAGGAAAGAGATCCTGATAAAGAAAGGAAGGAAATTTAGGAGCGTTTGGAAGGTCTTGCCCTAGCTTTTAAAGAAATCTGGCCTCTACGGGTAATCTTCGTTAATATGCCGTTAACTTTAGCACCGATTTTTGTTTTTTCTAAGGATGAATTTGATAAGGAAAACTCTAATCAAAATAAAAACGAATTAGGAATTATTTATTTAGTAAAGATAAAAGTTTAATAAAGAAAGGCAGATAGAAAGGAGGAAGCTCAAGCTATTTAATTATCTTAGGCAAATATATAAGATTCTTTCGAAAACGAATTTCTGATTAAAAACGACTAAGCGGAAGCTAATACTTTTTACCTTAAACTTTTTATATTTTTTCGATAAAGTTTTTCGGTGGTTATCTTTATGCGGCGAGTTAATAGCTCCGTTTCGTTATAATTTCTCCGTTAGCCGTTATTTCGGGGGTAGGAGGAGAGCGTTAGCTAGCGCCTTAATAATTTTAATCTTTTTTTAGCTTGATTTCCCCATACGATTTACTTTTTTTGAAAGCACCATTATATTTAGTTCGCTCCGATAAGGTTAGGTGCTGGTTATTTAGGAATACCATTATATTCGATTTGCTCCGATAAAAGGTGGCTTTGGCTATTGTAAAGCGTTACGAAACCTATCTTTTTCTGTAATCCTGGCTTGCTAAGCTAATTGCCCCTTTTCTTTTTGCCAAATATAGGTATATCAGGATTATTTTTGAAGTAAAGAAGGTTTTTGATTAGAGAACCTTGCTGATTTTAGCCCGCCTAGCACTAACTTCTCTTTTAATTTCTTTATCATTATACTTGCCGGTGCTAGAGCAAGTCGGTATATCAGCGTATACGACCATTTTAAAAATACCTACAGCATCGAAATACCTAACGACAACCCTATAATCAACGTCGGCACCCAACGATAACCCCGTAGTCAACGTCGGCACCAACGATAACCCTTTTACCTGCCCGCCGAGGTGTAAATGGTGCCGTGCGGCTAGAACGCCAAAGTAGAGCTAGGAGGATCGTTTTTAGGGCAAGGAAGGCTTCTGATCAGAAGGCCTTGCTAGCATTAGTTTATTCAGAGATTTTAAAAGGCCAATATCGGTCTTAATCAAGAAGTGCACCAACTTATTAATCAGGGCCGCCCATTATAGCTATCCCTCGGTTCTGATTATTGTAAGGGGAAGTAAGGCTATATTTAGCTAGCTTTTATCTCTTTCTTTACGATATCTAGCCTAAATAAAAATAATAACTATTTAAACGAATATTCGAACAAAAGGGTTATACGGCGATTTTAATTTCGACCCGCGTTATATTAATATTAAATAGGACTTTAATCGCTTAGCTATTATATACCTATATATAATCTTTATAAACGTTAAAACCACCAATCAACTATTAGAAGAAAAAGGCATACGATAATATATTCGGCCTTTACGGGATTTCCGGAATGCTTCGATCAAATATATTTAAAACTCCTTTAATAAAATCAAATGGTTTAACGGCTTTCGTTAGATTAAGATAAAAAAGAGCTTTATCAAAAGGATTCGGAGATAGCTGGAGTTCTGCGGGTAGTAATAGGCTAAAGCATCTAACGGGAACCTTGGCCTTTAGGCGCTGGTTACGAAGGATAGCTAATTAAAAGGTAAAGGTATA
This sequence comes from Ophiognomonia clavigignenti-juglandacearum, assembly GCA_003671545.1. Classification (NCBI taxonomy): domain Eukaryota; kingdom Fungi; phylum Ascomycota; class Sordariomycetes; order Diaporthales; family Gnomoniaceae; genus Ophiognomonia; species Ophiognomonia clavigignenti-juglandacearum. The sequence continues at coordinate 25,520 of PYFS01003887.1, read as the reverse complement.
AATATAATCGTTTTTTTTTATCTTTTGTTTTAAATTCTTATAACCCATTTCTATTTATTTTACTGCTTTAATTAATATAAGCTACGACCTAATTTAAGCAGATATTTTCTAAATTATTCCCTTTATTAAGATCGAAATATTTCATTTTATAAAAAAAAAGGCCCTAAGAGGAAAATTATCGTTAATAATTATTAAAATCTAAAATTACCCCTACTCTAAAATATAATATTAGGTATATTTAAGGATAATTATTATATATCTATTGCTCTAATCACTATCCTAGGTCATTTTCCATGTTAATTCCTAATTCTTCCTTTCTTTCTTTATTAAGTTAGGAAATATAGGTTTAGCTTCGCTTTTTTTTTAAAGAGATTTTTTTTTAAACGACGGCGTTTTAAGGCGATATATAAATATCTGCTCCTTTTGATTAACTTTAGGCTTTTTGGTAGCTCTGGCTAGCTATTAACGAGAAGGTAAAGTAGGGGGAGGTTTTAAAGAAGAAGCCTTTGCTAATACGGATGGAATTAATCGAAAAAAAATTCAAAAAAAAGGAGGTTTCGAAGAAAAAGTTTTGGCTAATAAAGGTGGAAAAAATATAAAAAAAAAAATTAACGGCTTTCTTTTATACTAGGCAGATTTAACCGAAGCTAAAAAGCTTTCTTTTATTTTGCCTACTCCGCTACTTTAATAATTTCGACGTCTTTACCGCTATCGATATAATAGATTACGCTTAATAATAAAATAGAAAAATATATCCCCCGAAGCTTATTTCTATATTTTGGGTATCGTTAATCTCTAATTAAAATAAGAGGAAGAGGAAAAGAGGGTATTTACCTTAGCTATAGCATTTTTGATAATTGGGATATCGCTATATTTATTGAATATATATTTATCTGCTTCGATATAATAGATATAATTAATATAAGCTTTTCGATAGAAATCAGGGATAAAGCGGCGTTCGAAGAAAAGAAGCATGGTATATAATTTTAGATTTATATAATTAGGATAGTGGTAATTATGGGATTAATAGGCGAGGCAATAATCGTAAAGGTTTATATTCCGATTATTAAAGAAAGCTATAGCGAGCGATGCTTTTTTTCGAGCGTCGGTGGTATTACCGATCAAAAATAGATATTTATTAAAGGGATATCCGTTATTATATTCGATAAATATTCGGTTAAGAAAGCGGTTATTAAGCTTTTTTCGTACGATTCTTTAAATTATTTGCTTATATTTTAGGAGGATAATATAGAAAAATTTATCGATATTTTCTTAATTATCTTTCTTAAACTCTTATAAATGGTAATGGTGATTAGTATTCCCGCGAAAGAAAGAAAAAATGATCGATAAAAAGAATAGGTAGGTTTTGATAAAATAGCTAATATAACCTAGATTAATCGATTAGCGGTAAAAAACGACGTAGTAATCGTGATTAAGGATTAAGGCGTTTTTGGCAGATAGGAAAATAGGTTTTTTTAAAAGAGATATTAGCAAGGCGGCAGAAAAGCGTTAGGAAAGAATTTAGGTAGCGGAAGGAGATAAATTTTAAAAAGAGGGTATTAATTTATAAAAAGAAAGGGGTATAGAAGAGAAATTTAAATTCTCTTTTAAAAGAGGAGCTATTTTTTTATCTTTGCTTTTGGCTTTATTAATGGCTATAAAGGAAGATATGGTTATTTTGATCAAGGTTAATTAAGGGTAAAGAAAGAATTGAGGAAAGGTAGAAAAAGTTATTATTGGTTATTGGCTAAAGGAAAAGAAGAAAAGAAAGGAGGATAAAGTGGTTATTATTTAAAAAAAAAGAGAAAGATAAATTTGATTATTAACGGTAGAGCGCTTTATAATACTTTGATCAAATCTGCCGGCTATATTTAATCACGTTATTGCCTTATTATTTCTCTTTATTAATAATTATAAAAAATCACCAACCGTTAAAGGGAAATTGGCAGTTATAATTGGGTTAAGGCAAGTTTGCCTTTGATTAAATCTATTATAACTACGGCAAGCAAGGCAATCGTTATTATGATTATTATTTCACGGAAGAAGTATAAAGGTTAGATTTAATTTAAAAAGAAAGTTTTTTTTCCTATTTATTGGTATTTGAATTTATTCTTTTATATATATCTATCTCTATATTTTATTTTTTTTATCATTTTTAATCCCTTACCTATATCTATTATTATTAATAATAACAATATTATCAATAATAATAACAATCTCAATTTTCTTACTATCACTTGAATATTCTCTTTTTCCTTTTTTTCCGACTTTCCCTCTTTTGATTAGATAATATAGCTAATTACTAGATAAATACCCTTTTTCGAAATACTCTTTCTCCTTTTTCGCGCGGATTTTCTATTACGAAAGCCCTTTTTCCCAAAGATATCTACATATACGGCTATATTCCTCGGGGCCCTGCCCGACTATCCTTTGCCTTTTCTCTTTAGCGTACCTTTGACTTTTCTAAAATTCGGGAATAAATAAAAAATATTGCCCTTATAGCTAATAAGGATATATTAAATTCGGATGGTATAAAAGACTTTAATCATAAAAAAGCTATAATATAAGCAATTATAAAGGCTTTTTTTAAAGAAACCTTAGAATAAGTTAGCAATTCTTTTTAGATTAGCAGCTTTTTTTAAATTAGGTTTCTTTATTTTAATCAAAGCTCCCGTAAACCCCTCCTTTTTATATCTTTAAGATTCGGGCTTAAGCAAACCGCTTTATATAAAACCCACCCTTTATTATTATTGCCTATGCCTAATATTAATTAGGTTATATCTTCGGTAGAGGCTGGTTTTATTGGTTATTTTAATTTTCGCACCCGGCCGGCCGATTATTTTCGAAAGCGTTTTTTAAACCTTTTCCGCCGATTCGATATTGGGCCTAGCCGGCTAATGCTTATTAGCTAAAAAGCTAAAAGTTATTTTTAGCTTTAATTTGCCCGTATAGAAGGCATAATAATGATTCGTATTAGGATTATATTTTTTAAATCATTTAATATACGAGAATTTGGTTTTTCTAGCGCTTTTAAATTTAATAAAAGGCTTGATTATATGCGATATTATTAAAGCGGATAAGGCTTTGCTAGGCCTATGTTTAGATTAGATATTGTTTAGGCTCTTTCTAATGCTCCGTATTTCGTCGATATCCGCCTAATCTTCGTTAAAGATATGGTTACGGGCAAATATGCTCTTTTCTTTTTGCACCTTTTCCCGATAATCGCCTAATTCCATTATAAAAGCTAAAGAAAAGGCCGCATTTTGGGAATATTTATTACCTTTTATATAAGCAATCTTTATAATGCTGAAATAGCGATTAGCAAAAGAGAGTTTATGCTTAATTTCGATATAATTAATCTAGCCAATTAATAGCTTATGGATTTATTCGAAAACGGGGTTTTAATATTACACCAAAGCCTTTTCGACTTAGATAAAAAAAAAATCGAATTTTCGGATTTAAATGGTTTATAATAATCTAAAAATTCGCTAGGTTGCTTTTATTATTTACCGGCAATAGCACTTTAAAGTGCTAATTTATAATAAGGAAATAAGGACGGCCGATTTGATAGATTCTGCCTTCGAAGAGAGAAAGGAAGAAATAAAGATTTTAGAAAATATTTTAGACCGTTATACGGGGCTTAGATTTGATCGGAGGGGTAGCTTAAAATGGGTCGAGATAATTAAATAAATCAATGGTATAAGCTATAGTTTTTATATAATTAATAATCTAAAGTTCTTTTTCCGGGAGCTTGATTTAAATAAAATACGGTATAGCGATTGGACCTAAAGCGTTATATGCTTAAAGGTCTTTAATGCGAAAGCGAAAAGGCAAGCTAATATAGAAAGAATGCTTTAGGGGATTCGATTAAAATTTAGAAAGCCTAATACCCCTTTTTATAAGCTTTAGAAAAATCAAGTTAATTAGGATATATTCTTTCGGATATTTTCTCTTTAAAGTTTAAAGGAAGGTTTTATAAATTAAGAAAAAGAATTTAGAGATAAAAACTTTATTTATAAACAGCTTAAATCTAAAGATTATAAATTAAATAGCCGTTATTATTTTATTCGCAAAAAGGATATAAACTTAAGGCAGTTTATCTATAAAGAAAAGCTCCGAAAGGAGAAAAGTATTAATTTGGGTAAAGATTCGGATAGAATTGTTCTAATAGATATATCTTCCCTAGCATATTCGCTAATCCGGCTAAATCTTTTTAAGCCTATATAATTCCGATAACGAATTAGCATTATTAAATTTAATAAGCCTATTATTCGGCTTTTAATCAATATTACCATAAGTAAGGATTATACTGCGCTTTTATTTTATTATACTTTTGATTTTTAGGGTTAAAAGAAGCTATTAAGCATCTTTATAATATATAAGCTTATCCGGGAGGAGTAGAAAGAAGAAAGAGCTAAAAGGGCGGCTAAAAGGATTATACGGAAAAGGGAATAGGTTATAGGTAGATAAAGAGTAAATTTAGTTCGAGATTTTTCGGTAGAGGCTTTAAATTTCGAAGGGTAGTATATGCTAGGGCAAGGTATAAAGGAAATACCTAAGGGGTAAAGATAAGGTATTTTGGGCTTTGATCAAAGTAAGATCACGGGTATAAAATAATCAAGATAATGATTTTCTTCTTAAACCCTAATTTTAATTTTGGTATTTGCTTTTCTTCCTTTCGTTTTATATAATCTGATTTTGATGCCCCTAACTCTGATCAAAACGTAACCATTCCAAATTACGACTTTTGTATATTTTTGAGCTCGTGTATACCCCGATTCCGATTCTTCCTACCGGCTTCAGCAGCGCCGTCAAGTCAAACGTCAACAACGTCTTTTGGCGAGTCCATTGCGTGGGCCCTACTGGCTATGCTCTGGTTCACCGGACCCTAGCTAAGGCTAAGCATAGCTTAGCCTATTATATGCCCTTTTCCCCGGATTTTTAATGCTAAGCAATACCGTATTATATAAATCCCGCGGTGGCCGCAAAGCTTTATAAAACAAAAAGTTATATAATATAATGCGTAGACCCCGTACTGCAAATAATATATATTGTATTTTTATCAAATCGCCCCTATACCGTATATAATACAACGCCCCGCCTCTATCCTTATCGCGCTAATTACGCTATCTTCTTCGTCTCCAAAATAATATTATATACCGTATTTACTTTATACCTTTTCCTTCCTTCCTTATCATTATACTTTTAACTTCTCGCGTAACCGTGTTTATAACCTAACCGTAACTTTCCTACCCCTATATAATAATAGCAATAACCACTATTATAACGTCCGTTAATATATTTAATCATAATAATAGCCTCGGTGGGTCCTACGCCGCCGTTAATCTACTTGGTCGTAGCTTAGATAATCACGATAAGCGGCGCCGCCCCGCCTATAGTCGTAGCCGTGGTCCTCGTAGCTATTATACCGAGAAAAAGAAAAAGAAGCTACGCCGTATAATAAGCGCGTACGTTATCTTATCGGACTCCGACGACGAGAACGCTATACTGCCAACCTAAATAACGACCATTTGCCGCCCTTATTTCTACAAAATATTTATATTATTCCGTATTTTATCTATATTTAACCCGACGCTAATTTTAGAAATAATCTAAACGGATTAACAAGCTCGATTATATATATTTTAACGGCCGCTCTTATATTATTTGCTAGAAAAATAAAATTATTTATATTTAGGATAATAAGATAATCGCTTTAGATAAGGTAATCCGTTGGGCTTATTACGATATCGCTAAAGAGATCAAAAAGAGCGAATATATCATCGACCCCGGTTATTCCGAAAATAATTATGTCCGTCGGTACCTTTCCTTTACCTCGTATTATATATCTTTTTAAGATAATTATAATTAAACCGTCGTTGTTTATAAAGCCGCTCTTTTTACCGCCGTTCCCGCTATTATAACGGCCGGCTTTATTAATAATCGTGATCGTAAGTTAGCGCCCTTTTTCATTCTTATTATTCGTACCCCCGTCGCCTTTCCTTAAACTCCTAATGTAAACCATTTCGCGGCTATTATAACCGATATTGCTCGAAGTAAATCACTATATTTATTCCATATCTGCTCTATATTTACCCCATACCTCCCTTGATACGCCCTAGCTATCATTCAAAGCGCCCGCGTTATATCCGAGAATACCCGGGTTATGACCTAGCTTTTACGCTTTAATAGCTTTAGCGGCAACCGTTAGCTTCTTAACCGCCGCCGCCTTATTATACGCTCGCGCAACACCTCTCTATACCGCCGCCGTAGCCGTAATAATTATTATATCCGTTCGCTTCTCCGCGGCCGTATTATCGAAAAAGATAAAGAGCTGGACCGCGACAAAGAGGACTTAGATAGCTAAAATAAGGATAGCAACCTATTCGATTCCCTCATTCTTCGGGGCCGCTTTAAACAGCGCCGTTAATAACCGAATGCTTTTATATAATTAAACAATAAGGTATAAATATCGTAAAATCTTAAAATTTAAATACGACTCCCAATGCAAAATAAAATATTCGATAGCAAAAAGGTAGCGACCTAAAAGATAGCTTATAAAATAGCGATCTAAAATAGCTATAAATAAAAATTCGGCGTAAAATCGGGTAGCGCCCAAATAGCCCAATATAATTAACGTTCTTATCCGTACCTCCCTTATACTTATTCTATATGTAAACCCCCTATCCCCGTAACGTAACCAGCCTTTTATAATTATTGCCCCTCCCCGGCCCCAAACCGTAAACAGCGTCGTCGTGACATCGGACTATCGTTCTTAAACGCGCTCCCCTATTATGCCTTAAACCAATCTAAAGCTTTAATTTCCTAAAAATATTCTAACAGTTTCTACTCCGGGTTATCGTAATTAAAATACTTTACCAGCACTTAATATCGTTTACCATAGCCCCGAACATTCTTAGCTTATAAGATCTCCTTAACGAAATACTCTTTATAAAGCTCCGTATTCGGTTTAATTAATATTATTACCGGAGCAAAGCGGGATTTATTTTATATTTAAGAAAATAATACCAAATCTATTAAACGTTTGATTAAATCTATATAAAAGGTATTATATAAGCCCCTTAGCATATCCAATATTATATTTAATAAGCCCCTAATATCTTTAACCTAATACCTACGCTTTACTTAATCGAGCTTTTTATTCGGCCGATTCGTCTTAATATTCTTAAAATTCAGCTATACCTAATCTCTTATTTTATATTACTCCGTAAAGCGCCGTCGGCGGTTCGCCGATATTTCCTACTATTATTAGGTCTATGCGATTATAGATTACGCAATATTGTAGCTATCCCGTAAATATCGTACGAACGCCGCGGTACGGGCCTTAGGCGTAGATAGGGAAACACCGATCTTAACTACCTTTATAATTAAATCTATATCAAACCCTCTCGTAAACCTATTCGGGCTAATACCAATAAAACTAAAATCCCTATTATTCAACGCTAATTAACAATAAAGCGATTAATCAGCTTAATCGCATTAAGTATACGAAATAAAATTCTGTAAATATTTTTAAATATCTTAATTAGCTCGCTCCGTATTACTATCGATCTCCGGATAATATATAATCGAGAATTTCTAATTTATACTAATTAATTGGTATAATATCGACCAAAACTAGCTTATCCAATCCGATCCTCTATCGCTAATGATATCGTCCGGGAATCTATAAAATCGAAACCAATATATTTTAAATCGCTCTACGCAAGCTTCGGCCATTATTAAATATATCGATTCTAATTAGATATACTTAGATAAGCGGTTTGTAATTACTATTAAATACCGCGGACCGTTTTACAAAAACGGAAGATCCACTATAAAATCGATCGAGATTTATTTCCAAAAACGGTCCGATAGCGGGATTAGATATAGCAACCCCTATCGAAGCTTTTTCGATTTTATAATTATGCGGCAATTATTATAAAACATATAAAATTTCCGCATATCCAACGATATGCCATCCTAATAATAATCCCATTATAAAGCATAGAAAATACTATATTTCCTGGTATAGCCGAGTAATAGAGAATCGTATATACGCTAGATTAAAAGCGTCGTTAAAGGCTCGTAAATAAATATCCAAATCCGACCGCGGTATAATAATACGCCTTTCGAATTTAAAAAATAATCCATAATTTATTCGCGGATATATACCTCTTTAAAAAACGTATAATCGCTTTTTTAAACCGCTACGAACCTATATCTATAAACGACATCCACTCTTATACCCTCGTCCTATAAAATCGCTAAGAGAGCTTCGATAAATATATCCGACCCTATAATCGCTATAGCAATAAGCGCAAAAGTTATTATAATAGCCGTAGGGAATCCCGTTGGATTCCGGTTTAGCTCCGCACCTAGTCCTAATATAGGTCCGTCCGCTTTAACGTCGCCTTCGTTAAAGGCGTCTATAACAACCAACTTTGCGATTATCACTTTTCGGCGTACCTAATTTATTAATTTCGAAATAAAAACCGGCTAAAAAATACGGCTTTTATATTGCCGATCGCAAAGGCGATCTTAAGCCCGACGAGAAAGAGCGTCCGGGACCATTATATCTTTATTAAAGCGATATTTTAAATAAAAATTAAATAATAATAATATTTCCGCCTAATATACTTATCGTTCGGATATTAATTATAACCGGGTAAAATATTTTAAGCCTTTATAATCTATAAATATAATAAAAAGGTCGCGGATATTGCAGAATTCCGAAGACCACATTTTAAAATATAAGATTACCATTAATAGCTCTTTATTGTAAATATAATAATTCCGTTAAGTAAACGCTAATCGGGCTAAATAAAAGGCTACCGGGCGTATAAGGCCATCCGCACTATATTAAAACAACATTCTATTAATAGCCTCCCTTAAACTATCCGCCTTTATAATAATAATCTTATCCGGATCCTATTAAGTAAATACCGGGGCTATTATAAACGCTTCTTTTAAATAGCGGAAAGCAATATCGGCCTCTTCCGATTATTCGAAAACCACACCTTTTTTAATTAAGCGAATCAAAAGCTCAATAACTTTAGAGAAATAATTAATGAAATTCCGGTAAAAGTTCGTAAAGCCCAAAAAGCTTCGAATATCCCGGAGCTTTATAAGTCGCACCTATTCCGATATAGCGCGCACTTTCTTAAAATTAGCCTTTACCCCAATACCAGCCTCGATAATAAAGCCGAAATATTTTATTTTCTTTATTATAAACTCGCATTTTTTAAAATCTAAATTAAATCCCGCTTTTTATAAATAGCATAATACCTTATTTACCTTTACTATATAATCCCGCCGGGAGCTATTTAAAAAGATTAATAAATCGTTTAAATACGTCGTTATAAAATCGTTTAATATTCTATATAAAGCGTTATTGATATACCGCTAAAACGACTTTAACGCGCCCGCTAAGCCGAACGGATATATTAGCTATTTAAATAAACCGAATCTAGTCCGAAATATTATTAACCTTTTATCTCTAAATGCGATTCGAAGCCGGTAAAACGCCGCCCGTATATCTAATTTGGTAAACTATCGCACTTTATTTAAAAAGCGAAAAGTCTTTTTGATCAATAATAAAGGGAATCTATTTTATTTTAAGATTTTATTTAAAGCCCGGTAATCGATATAAAACCGCTAACCCCTATCTGGCTTCTAAATCATAAGCATCGGAGCAGCTACTAGGGAGGATAAAACATAAACTTAACCTTTATCTACTAATTCTATAACCTATTTCCGTAATTTTAACAATTAATCCCGCGGTATAAAATAAAGCGGGCCCTACGGCAGATTAAACGTATTGCCGTCGGTATCCTTTTTTAATCGAATATAATAATCGAAAATCCCCCGGTATAGGGGAAAATCGGAAACTTTATTTTTATTAAATAGGTTTAGAAAGGCTGTATACTTTAGCGGAAGCCTTTTTAACAGGTCCGGTTTTATTCTTTATAAAGCTATAATTTATAAGATAAACGTAATTTTTTATAAACTAATACTAACGAAATAGGTTATATTATCCCATTCTTTCTCTTATCGCATTATTATGGCTGTAAAGATTAAACCGGGTAGCTTATTAATCTAAAATATTAGGCAAACCGAAATCTCTTTAACTTTAAATCCCCCGGCCACGCCGATCCGAAATAATCCTTCTCCCGTATCTAAAGAAACCTTATAATGCTTTATCCATAGCAATCCCAAAATCATATCCTTATTTATGCCGGGCATAATATAAGCGTGAATCCGCATTTAATAACCGTCCATATCTAATTCGAACCGGGATATATATATAATATATCGGTGCTTAGCAATCTTTAAAACGCCGCTAAAATCCCGGGATATCGAAAATTATATTTGCTTTAATTTAATTTCTATATTATATATTCGTTAATAACGATATAATATTTATAACCGTTATCTACTTATATATTAATAAAACGAATATGATTAATAAAGACGGGGATTATAAATAGTAGCATATTTATAATATCTTTTATTTCTTTATCCGAATCCGTATATATATAAAAGGTGAAGTTTTAGGGCTTTTATACGAGATTAGGCGTAGGAGCTATTTGTTTTCCGAAACGCTCTCCGCCTTCTATTCTTTAGCGGCATTAGCCTCTATAACGGCTATAGCGGTAATAAATCGCTCGGGAGCTTCCTATAGGCAATCCCGGATAAAATAACCACTACCTTTATAACGAAGATAATCCCCGTATATATATCATTCGTTACGGATCTACTAAAAACCCTAGCGGGCCTAGGCATAAGCACCGCTAGCTATAACCGAACCATTTATACGAGGCACTTATATCGCCGAAGACTAAACTAAAACTAGGACCGGGCGAGCTTAGCCGCCACAACCCCGGCCCGCGCCCCTACCCCTACCTCTACCACCGCCGCATAGAATTAAAGATAAAGCTATATTAATTCTAATCATAACGGTATCCTTATTTATATATAAAGGCGCTACCGGGCTAAAGGCTAGTCCCGGGCGTATATAGGCCGAAGAGCGATAATTCCGTTCTATATCCTAAGCTTTTAATTTTTAAGCTAAAATACGGTAATCTATTACCGCGGATATATATATAATCTTATCGATCCTGGCTATAATAGCTTTATCCCTAATCCGGTTCGATAATCGTCCTTAGAGATAATTAATATATACCTTATCTAATTAATACAAACCACCCGCTATATTTAAAAAAGCCTCGAATCGGATTAGAAATAAAGTAAAGATCTCGCCATTTGCCATTATCATAAATTTTAATTCGATTAAAACAGCCGCGGATCTATATGGGTCCGCGTAAATCTCGTTTAAATATCGAAAAAAATCGTTTGTATCGAACGTTCTATAGTGCCCGCTTTCTTTATAAAAAATTGCGACCTAAGCTTAAACCTTTATATGGAATTAATTCCATAGCTATACCTATAAATTATAATTATTATTAATAAAAATCTTATCTATTTTAATAATATATTATATTATCGGAATCTAGGTTAGAAATATATACCGGTCGCTATTAAATTTAAGCCCTATATCTATACGCTTATATCGAACCTTTATCAAAAATATCTTAATAATACGAGCTTCTAATTAAATAAAACGCTTACGCCCCGCTATTCCTTTTTGCGTAGGCGCGGTCGAGGCCCTCCTTTGCTTAGCCCAAAAAGCCTGTGTTTTAAATTCGGAAATACGGGCCTTTAGCAACGTTTTGGTAGCTGCTTAAGCTTATTAAGCCGAAGGCTAGGGCGGGGGCCGAAATAAAGGAAAGGCGTTAATATATTAATGGTATAGCTAGCCCGGCGTTTGGAATGGCTGGAAAGCCCCTTTTTAGGTTTAGGGGAAGGATTAGAACGTATCCTTGTTAGAGTGCCGGTATAGCTAAAATGCTCCGCCGCCCTAAGCCTAATATGCTAAGGCTTAAAATAATTAAAATAACGCATTACTCGAATTCGGCGGTGGGAATTGCCTTTAGCCTAAGTTAGCTCGAGGGGCGTTTAAAAGAAACGAATCCCGCGCTAAAAGCTTTAAAAGGAAGCCCATTATAAAAAAGGGTATTTATTATATTTTCTATTAATAATTAGGCTAAGGCCCGTCCTTTATAATAAGGTCGAAAAAGAGATATACGCTTATATCGTAAATGTAATCCGGTTGTTTAAGATCCTTGTAATGCTTTATTGTCGATTAATAAAACGGTTGGCCGGCGTCGCTAGACCCCCCCGTTATAGTGATATCAATATTTATGATAAGTTTTTAAATCTTTTGTAATAGGCTTAGGGGCGTCCGTAAAAAAATTATCCGAAATCAATATAAAGGGCCGACTTAGGAGGGCTATCTGCTAGGTGCCTTAATGAAATATGATTTCGGATAAAGAGCTAAATCTTAAGGAAATTATTAAAGAGGAGGGCTGCCCCTTAGATATAGGTACGGGCTATATTCGGACCCTGTCCGGACCCTGTCCGGACCCTAGCTAAGGCTGAACATAGCTCAACCCATCACAAACCTTTCGACCTCCGGTTTTAATAATTCTTCGGTATTGTCGATATTAATTCATAATAATCAATTAAGTATTTATATTTTTAATTAGCTTTCCAAAATATTAATTAACTAAATTAATTAAGTCGAAATCAAATATAAATTCTTTTTCGTTAATCTCTATTTTATTATTATGGAGATCATTTATATAATAGGCAATAGTTATTTTTAAAATGCGATGTTCTTCTTAATATTTCCGGTAGAATTCAATTATATTTAAGAAAAGTCGTAAAGAAATAGAGAATACGGCTTTGAAATTATATTTTTAGTATAAATTGTACACATTTCGATAATATCGCCCGGTTTAGAAAGATTCCGAATAATATCCGATCTAAATATCGGCATAATAAAACTTTATTTATTACGGTAATATTTTATATAATTAAGCTTTTTATTAAATTCGGAGGCACCGGTATATAAAAATTCTTATATATTAGGTATTTTGCGAAATATAATTCTAGTATGAATTATTATTATATCTTTTATATAGGCAGATTAGAGTCAATTTTAGTTTTTAGCTTTAATGTTCATACGTATTGAATATCTAAGGCTAGTATTAATTTTATAGAGGAGGCTTACGGAATATATTAGAAAGTAGTTGGCTAGTTGACTACGAGAATTTAGATAATTAAGAAATTTAATCTTTACCGAAGATAAAGCTTAATCAATACTAAATTTTCGTAGCAAACCAGGATTAATGTGAGAAGGGATTGCGAACTATATCTCTTTCCTTTCAAGCTTTTACATCTACGCTATAGCATTTATCTTTATCTATTTTATTAACTCTTTCTAAACGTTTTATTTCTTTCGCTTTATTAGCGTTTTCTTCGGGGGAATTTAAAATCTAATTAGCTAAAGATTCTTGGATCTTTAACTACAGGTGCTATATCATTTTCTTTCGCGAGCTAATTACCTTTAGTTATATTATTTTCAATAATAAAAATCGCCTCTTTTTACTATCGATCAACTTTTCTTTTAAATAAAGATATTGATTACCGGTACTATTTTCAGTAATGTAAATCTATAAGTAGGAGAACTTCGATACGCTATTTTGTTCTATTATTTTAAAATACGAACAAACAATTTTAATAGGTTACGCGAGATATATTTAAAGAACGTTTATTTAATAATATATTTCTTGAATATAATAACGGAAATCTGTTGAATAAAGATTTATTTTGAATTGACGATATTACCAATGTTTGCAAAAGAGTATTATTAATAATAGCTTTTATTAGTAATCGGAATTAAATTTTTTATAATTATTATCTCGCTCGTTGATCTTATAATTACTATTAACCCGATTATATAGATGAAAAATCATACGCTATAATGTTCTATTTTCATTAGGGTCTATATGCTAGTTACATTCATTATATGGAGGTAGATAAATATATCTTTAATAAATATAGCGATCTTCCTATTATTAAAAGTATTAAAGTTAAGGTAATTCTTTTATAATTCTTTTTCTTCAGTTTTAATTAAATATTAATGATATTTAAATTATAGATTAGAGCTTTCTAGGATATAATTTTCGGGTTTATAATTAGGCGAAGATTGCTATATTATTAGAAAAAAATATAGATATTACCGAAATAATGGAATAGGTGAAGTAAAATAGGTCCTATTAAACCTAGCTAGAGCTATTTAGCAAAAAAGGTTTATTATTAAACCATTAAATATTTTCCTTTATACTTTTACTATTTATATTTTCGAAAGCCTTTTTTTATATGTATTAGAAACGCATGTAAAGAAAAGATTTAATCGAGCTTTCCCGAATGAATTAGCTCCGTCGTTTAGAAAAATAGATTCTTTAAAGCTTTTTTTTTCAATTAGCTTCCCTTGTTAAGGAGATCGATTTTTTTTAATCTTCGGTTTTTTTTTCGGAATTTCCCGTTGCTTCAGTATCTCGTTAATAGGTATTAAAAGTTACGAACGAAGTTGAAATACAGAGCAAAACAAAGAAATAAGTTGATAATCGCGGATATATAATTATGACAAGTTAGAAGAAAATTAAAACATAACATAATTACTTAATTAAATAATAAAATATATTATAAAAATCTAATAAAGTAATTGAAAGAAATAAAGAGTGAAATAAAATAAATATGAACAATATAATATAATATATAATATATAATAGTATCAATACTAACCTTACTAATATAATATTTCATATATTAGTAATGGAGTAAACAAAGATATCAATAAAAAAGTAGAATATATAAAATAAAGATTTAGTCTTTAATATAAATTGAAAATTAAATAATAAAACATAATATAAAATACATAATAAAATCAATAATATTATAATTAAATATAAAAGAGCTAAATATTAAAATTGTGACGGGGTCAATAGGGCAAACGCTGGTATTGTCCGTAGCTAAATTAGGATCGATGGAAAAGGAAGGAAAGAAAACCCTATAGAACGATCTAGAAATCGGCATAAAAGCCCAAATATCCAAAACATAATCCGAAACGTTATATAGCCAAAATCCTAGCCACTTTAACTATATTAGCCTGCTAGCTATAGCCTACGTAATATCCCTACCACATCTTCCCAGAGCCATACCTTTAATATTACCTCCCCCTTTTTTATGAAAATCATATAAATATTAAATAATATTGTAACGCCGCTTTTATAATCCGTATATCTAATATCTTTATAATAAATCATTTTCGCTAACGCCTTTTTTTTTATATTTAAAAAATCTCTTATCTTCGAAAAAATTAATTTTTTTCTTTTTTTTTTTAATTTAAAATAATAATTATAAATAGCCTAAATCCCTTTTTTGGAATCCAAAATAATATATCCGGTTTTTAAATGAATATTTATAGGAATTGGGTTATACTATTGGGTGTACACTGGGGTCACGTGATGCTCTTCTCTTCGTCTCAATTGGGTTCTGGTTGTTCGTCGTTGTGTAGAGAAACTAAATAAACGGCCGGTGGCTGTAGAAGTCAGTTGTAGCCAGATTGGGATAACTAATCATCCCCTGGCCACCAACCGGTCCTGCCACTGCCCTATATAAGGACAGAAGTAATTGGGTAAGCTAACTACCTTTGCTATAGCCCTCTGCCTTATTCGGCAGGAAGCCCTATTAGCTATTCTCTCAATACTAACAACTTTTTAAATTGCCGAAAACCTTATATAGTAAAGAATATATACGCTAAAAAGGCTGTATATAAACGGGTTATATATGCCTATTAGCTATATACCGACGGATCTTATATCTAAGATCGGCATCGATAGATTAAATTTTCCGGTAATCCAATATATTATAATCCAATAGTCTAAACGGGCCTTTGGCATTTAAATTTTCCTTTCCTAATTAGCTTTTTTTCGCTAAACCCAAGTCGTCAAATCGTATGCCAGCCCCATTAGGCTTGTATGCCAGCCCTATTAGGCTTATTTCTCCGAAATCTTCGTAGTTTTAATAATTGGAGCCTTTTTGGGGCGCTAGCCCTATTGGGCTTATATGCCAGTCTTATTAGGCTTGCTTTTCTGTAATCTCCGTAATCTTAATAATTAAAGTTTTCTTAGGGCGCTAGCTTTATTGGGCTTATATGCTAGCTCTACTAGCCTTATTTCTCTGTAATCTCCGTAATCTTAATGACTAAAGCTTTTTTAAGGCGCTTGACGGCTACTTTGACCTTAACGATCAATTCGTTAATATCGATCAATTTAATCAGCGCTATGTTACAGGCGTTCTTGGTTATAGCATTAGCTGAATTGCTATCGCCAGTAATCTAGCGGACCTCGTCAATCTCACGATTTTCATAAGATTCACATAGGGCCATTATATCCATTATCAAACGCTTCTTATTAATAATACCGAGCTTGACTAAGCATTCATATAAAGATAAAGAATCCGTATAAAAAACGAAAAAGATTATAGAGAGTTATAAACGGTCCGTAATTATTTTGATAATAATGCTAAGATAATAGCTAATATTAAAGTTAGCAATTGCTTTATAGATTTCGGCGTAAAAGATGCTATATATAATATATTTAAAGTATATGTTTGTATTTATAATAAAATTGCTATATATCTTAAAGCTGTTGTTTATATAGTTATATTTTTCGGCTAATATAATAATATAGCCGATTTAATTATTTAGGTTTTTATAATTAGCGAAAGACCCGTGTGGGAATATATATAGTTTCGTACGTAAAAGATCTAATGGTATATACGTTAGGCCTCGAATTAGGTCATCTATTATCTATTAGAAATGTTCATTAAAAGCTTCTACCTTTTTGTTAGATAGTTTAGCGGCTTGAGCTATTATAGAGATATTAAAAGCAGTTTTAAATTGATAAGTAAAGGCGATATAAGTTATATGTGCGCGCTATTTAATATAGCGCTAGGCGCGGTTACGTATTATTCGTAAAAAAAAATATATTTTGGTATATTTCTAGGGATTATATTTAATAAAATCAAATATTCCGGCGCCGATAAGGCTTATAATCTCGTCGTCGTTAGATATTTCGAAAGGCTTGCTAAGGGTTATAATAATACCTTCCGCGCACAATTTAACATCCAACGTATAATCGTCGCGATCCTTTTTATTAAAATATATAATTAAAGCTTTAGGCTTATTTATGCTGCCTTTTGGCTATTTACGGTTACGATAGGCTGGGACTTTAGCCTTAGGCTCAAGCTCGATCTTAAATTGAATCTAATCTTCAATCGTTAGGTTTAGCTATTTAGGGCTTTCGATGTTAGGGATTTCGTATTTTCTTTTATAGTATAGCTGGATTTACGTAGAGCGGAAAATAATAAATTTATTTAGCATATTCAAAATAACGTTATAGCTTTCAATTGTAGCGATTAGATATGAGCCTATCTAGCTAACTTTCTTACGATAAACACATACGTTACTACGGAATAGAAATACGAGAATTTGTTTAATCTTAGGAACGATGCGGCGGTATAATATATTAATAATTTAACGCTTCGCTTAAAATATATAGAGCTTCTTTATAGCCTTATCCATCGCTTTAACGCGGCGGATGGTTAAAACGGAAAAAAGGGAGTCCATATTTATATACGGGTAAGCACCAAAGATTAAGAGAATTGGGATAATACCGTTATTATTAGCGGTATTATTGACAGCTTTAAGAGCTATTTATAAACAGTGCTTTTGGACGTTATATTGCCTAATTCCGCTTTAAAAATACGGTAAGCATATCGTAGCGGTTTGTAATAGCGCTCGACCTTACCAATAAATTAATAAGCTTTTACAAATACCTCCTTATAACGGATGCCTTATATAGCTATGCTCCAGCGGAATTCGTTAAAGGCGAAATTAGTGCTAATATCGTAAATCAGGATATTAGATAATCCGAGGTAGGTATCGTATTAGATTTTACGAAAAATATTATATATTACGCCGACGGATATATCTCTTAAGAAATATCCCGTTTAAAATAATATAGCCGAATCCATAATATATAGAATTAAGCCATCGCTATTTATATATATAATATCAACAATCACTTCGAAATCGAATTCGTAATCGTCGTGCAATAAAAATTTAAATCATCGCGGGGCAAAAGCGTTTATTTGGCATATACGGCAAAATTTCTCGATCTCGGTAAGGCTTGCTATTAAGATATCGTTAAATCTAGCGCATATAAAGAGCTTATGAAATCGCTTTATTAATAGATAGCCGCTCTATTAATAAAAGTTCCGTAATTAAGCCTCTATTAATAAATACGCGGTCTTTTCGCGGTATAGGAAAAACCATAAATATCCTTATTTAAAGAGAATTAAGAGCCGTATATTAAATCGGATATTAATAAATTCGTTTATAATATTATTTAGGTAGATTCGCAGGCGGTTTATATCTGCTAAGGATATTAAGAACGAAGTGTTAATCTTTATTATATAAAACGTAATTAAGTTAATTGGAATATATATTCTAATAGCTCCGATAAAGGTTATAGCGCTACTAAAGTTAAAAGCGATTAATATAACGCTTTTCTAGTTTTCGTTTAACGAAAAGCCATATTTGTTTTTTAGGGCAAAATATTAGGCTTTACCGCCTATAGATTATTTAGCAGCTCCGGTATTTATTAAGATACCCTGAAATTTGCCGTATAAATACCGATCTAATACGAATTAGCTAATAAATACTTATGCTTTAGTATTATAGATATCTTCACCAATAATACGGTATTTAAACGCTTGGTTGCTAACCTATTATTAGATAAAATAGCTATAATTAAAAGCTAATGCCGTCATTATTTATTAAATAAAATTACAATTATCGGGGGTATCGGGATTAATAAGAGGTTTATCTTTTTTAAATAACTAATCAAATTCATTACCTTTAATCTAAGCATAATACCACGACCATATAGCCGGGTCTATATCGGTAAAATGGTAATAAGAAACGTAGATATTATATATAGCGATACGCTTTTTCATAAGGTAATTGGTAAACCAATAGCCCTTTTGATAGCAAACAATACAAACCTTATCTTTACGAAAATCATTTTTAGCTCGGTCGTTATTGCCATTGGAGAAAAAGCCTTTAAGCGTATTATTGTAATGCATATATTTGAACATATTGCTGCTATATTTAGGCTTAAAGCTAAATTTTGGCTTAAAGCCGCTATAGTGATTGTCGGTATAGCGGCGGTCGGTATAAAACATATATTCAGCGGTTGCCAGATCGTCAAAATACTCGTACTCGTATTCGCCGTTAAAGCAGATTTCAATAATTTCAATTATATAAGAGATGCTGCGGCGGGCTAAATAAATCTTCAAAAAGCACCGCAATTTTTAAATAATTATTAAAAGGAAGCTAAATTAATCTAAAAGGCATATTCCAGCTTTTTAACGCTATAGCATATTTAAATAAATATTACCAATAATTCTAAATCATTACACTTGCCTTACGCACGTTAATATAACGCCAATTTATCGTATAACTTTAAAAATATCTTTCGGAGATTTATTTTTAGGTTTTTGTTTCGCATTTTGGTAAATATTATAAACGTTTAATCGTAATGGTATTAAGAGCGATTTGCCTTTATATCAAAATAGGCCTTTAGCTTACGATATATAATAACGAGCGTATCGTTTTAAGCTATATAATAAAGGTAGAACGTTTTAATATCTCCTGCCAAAATATAAAGAAATACGGTATAGAATTAGCTAGGCTAGATATTAATTATATAGTAAATATCTAAGAATAGCTGGGTCTTATCCTTTAAGATATTATAAAGTTTGCCGGTATAATTATTATTATAATTCTATATTTTAGCAAAAATCTATTATATTTAAATATCTAATTTAGCTATTAGCATATCTATAAGCGGCAAGTCCTTATAAGGGTTATATAATTTAGCTATAATCTATACCTCTTACTCCGCCTTCAGCGCTCGCTAAAATCAATTACAATATTTTAAAGGGATTTTTATAAAATCAAAGGCTCTAATAAACGTAAAGTTATACGTATAGGTCGTTGGCAAAAGGTTTAGGTTAATTGCGGATATAGGCTATTGAATTTAGGGTACCGTGGCAAGCTGGTAAGGGTTTTGAGCCGTAGGTGCTAATAGGTTTAGCGTTTAATTAACGAGCTATTATAGGCGCTATTGCTAATTGATAAGCTATCCGATAAGCTATTTAGCAAGCTATTAAGCAGGCTATTGGTCAATAGGCTGTTATAGCTATAAGGCAAACGTCCAGCGATTTGTTATCGGTATATTTAAAAGGTTATTTTATTATTATATAGCGTAATCTATTATTTTCGCAACGATATTTCGTAAGCTATTTATCAAATCTGGAATCGTGCGATATATAATCCGTAGCGAGCTTCGGGATAAAGGCGTATTAGGCATATTTCCTTATATCTTTTAAAAATCCCGTATTATATTTTCAATAGTACGGAGCTTATAAATGGATAAATATTAATATAGGCCATCCTTTAATAATAAAAATAGGTTATTTCTATCATTATCGCCTTAATTAGATGTAACTGTAGCTCGGCGGGAATTTCCGGGCTTAAGTATAATAAAGGGAAGGCTGTAGAATATCTAGGCTATAGCAATAAAATTTCCGGACGTAGTTAGAATAGCCGGGCCGTTTATAGCTTATAATTTATATTACATTCGTTAAATCTTTCCGATCTATAAGCCCGGATCGAACTCTTATTATATAAACTCGTTAATTAGCGATTGCAGGAAATTCTCGATATATATTAATTAATATAAAGCGTAGCTATTGTTATCTATGCCGGGCTTTATATAAACGCTATAGCAGCGTAAGAAATTTTTAAAAATTCGGGGGAAATTATAAAGGAGATTCTTAAATATAAAAAAAGACTAATCTTAAAACTTATTTATATATAAAATCTATAGCTCCGCGTTAAAGCTTTTTTCGGTATAATACTCAATTATTATAGTAGCTATATAAATGGCTAAATGCGTTTTCTTTTTTAAAAAAAAAGCTTATTAATTTCGTCTTATTAGTAATTAATATCCATAAAATGCCAAAGGCCTTTGTTAAGCCCGCAAAAGCTTAAAAAGCGCTATAATTCCGGATCTTCTTATATTTATAAAATCGCGTTTATATAGAAGGCTTACGAGCTATTAAAAGCTCGTAAATATAATTGGAGAGGATCTTTTTTTTGGTTATTACGTAAAGCGGACTGGGATCGGTTTAAAAGCTTGGTAGATTTACCACCTAGATCATTGCCCGACTCTATCTTATCTTTTATATATGCCGTTTTGGCTTCTATAGTTTTGATTCGGTTCGTAAGGTAAGGTAGAAGGTAAAATACGTATAAAAAAATATATTAGCCTATTCCGAAGAATATAAAGCGAAATACTTATATATGAATTAAGCAAAAGATCTTCTATCTATCCGTATTTATTTATAGATTCGCTACTAATTTGCTTAATTCTACTTTATATATTTAACCGTAGTTAATACGAGAGCTTAGGCTAACAATACGCTTTCTAATTCGGTTCCTTCCTTTAAGAAAAAGGTAAAGGGGAGGAAAATAAAACGCAAAAAGCAGAACGGGATATAAAATAAGATATAAAATAAATATTTAATTTAAAAGAGTTTTCGATTATTGTTTATATAAATATAATTGCCGAATCGTTATTATTTTTATTAAATATATTTGGAAACGTATATAAGGTTTCTTTTAAATTTAAAAAGAAAAATGGTAGAAGGAGGGTGATGTAATCTTAAAATTGCTAAATCGTATTTCGAAAATTCTTTAACGTATTTGTATTCGGCCTATAATTGGTCGATTAGGCAAATAACGTTAGGCAAATTATAATCTCGGGTTTGAGATCGAGGATTTAAAGAGGTCCAGGACCGAATTTTAGGAAAAGATTCTCAACTAAAAGATCCTCTAGATAGGTTTTAGGTAGATTGGGTATATATTAATAGAACACACAGCTATAAAGAAATCGAAAATATATTATGATACGGCTAAAAAGCAATTGCGTATATAAAGGAAAGGGATTTAGTTAAAGCTATTTAATTTAATAGTAAATTAATCGATTATTATTTTATTATATCTCTTTCTTTTAAAGATTTGAAAAGCGTAAGTTCGTCGAATTTAAATATTTTTTGGTATAAAAGGAAGATCCGTTATTTTTGCCGATCTATATTTTAGCTTAATATATAAGTTAAGCATTGATCAATATTAGATATATATTAGGGTTACGTGATGCTCTTCTCTTCGTCTTAATTAGGTTCTGGTTGTTCGTTATTGTATAGAGAAACTAATTAAACGGCCGGTAGCTGTAGAAGTCAGTTATAGCTAGATTGGAATGACTAATCATCCCCTGGCCACCAATCGGTCCTGCCACCGCTCTATATAGGGGCAGGGGTAGTTAGGTAAGCCAATTACCTCTGTCGTAGCCCTCTGCTCTATTCGGCAGGAAGCCCTACTAGCTATTCTCTCAATATATACGGCTATTAATATTTTTTATTAAATTACCCGACGAAAAAATCCGGATTTCGATAATATTTATATCTAAAATCTCTTTATTAACTAAAAAAGAATTGTAGATAAATCTGATTTCCAATTATTGTTTTATAAATATTAGTTTATTTTTTATAATTTTTCTAATTTTATATAAGCTTTTAATTACTTTTATTTTTTTTAATAGAAAAATTAGCTAAAAATGCGAATCCTGTTCGGGTAGATCGAGAAAAGATTTAATTTTGTGCTTTAAATATAATATTTATAAATATAAATGTGGTAATTGTAATATGAGCCCAGCTGGGCTAGCATAGGTTCACACCTCCTTAGTCAGCTTTGCCTAATCGGGTAAGTTTAGGTAGTAGTGGGCCTAGCGAATGCGCTGGCCCTGCAATTGGCTGTAACGCCGATGCTAATCCTAATCGGGATTAGCGCCCTCCGGGGCCGCATTTAAATTTAATTGACGGTAGCTCTACAGCTGCTATTTACTTTTTCCTCTATATACACCATCAATAGAATCGATCTAAACTAACGTATATATACGTATACTAATCACGTGATATAACCTACCGATATTGATCAGTTTTAATACGGTTGAAATAAATAGTAAAGAAAAGATAATTAATTAATTCGAAAATTTCGTAAATGTATTTTCGAAATAGCGAATTAATTATATTAAAAATAAAATAAATAATTGTAGCTTTACGTTCGATTATAAATCTTTATAAATTCTTCTTTCTAACTGAATACATTTTATGTATAGTTATATAGATTAAAGGGTCATATTTATATCGCAAATAACCTTTTATTATATATCTAATTACAAGCGCAACGCCTAATCAAAACGACCCTAAAGGTTATCTGTAAGTTTTTCGCTAAGATCGTATTTCCGATAAATCTATATATTTTATTTCGATCTATCTTCTTCGAAATATAAGAAAAACGTTTAAAATATATCGAAAGATCGATCTATATATTTAAGAAATATTTATATAAGCTTTAGCCCTTATGCGCTAAATATTACTTTTTATATTCCTTATTTAATTTTATTTTGCTATTTATCCTATCTATTTTACGCTTTAAAGAAAAAAGAATATAAACCAAAAGCATATTATAGACCCGATCTAAATGTATTAATTACGGTTGAATACGTTAAATAAATAAAATATAACGGAAAGCGAATTATTAAATAGCATATTGTAATATCAAAATTAGATTTTTGAATATTTTATCTATTTATTCAAAATTATTACGAATATTATTGATAAAGCCTATGCGCCGAATATAAATATAACAATTATAGATCAAGATTAAAAACGTTAAAATAAATGCGAGAATAGCGATAAGACTTTCTAATATACCGTAAACCTCTTTTACGATTTTCCCTTATTTATAATAAAGATCACGATATATTAGCTAAAGTAAGTCGACCCCCGTAAATAAGATGATGATTTATCCGAGTTCTTTATAACGATCAAACTTAATATTTACATTATATTTTGGCTATAAAACATTTTTTTATATAATAACGAGCTTTTCTATAAATATTACGAAGTCTGTAACGGTTAAGATAAACCGTTATTTACGAATATATATAGCTTTATTTCCAAAGCCTTTATCAAATTCCTGCGATATCGCGGAATCTATATAGGCTAAATTACGGGAAATATAATGCTGAAATTAATAGAGCTATTAGCAATAAAGCAAGTCCCACTATGGGTATTTAAAGAGTTGCGAAATTAGAAGAAATTTGATAATAAATTTAATTATAAAGATATTCAATATTGTTTAAATGTAAAGATATAAAAATGGGAAGTTAAAATCGGCGTTAAGCTTAATTTCGATAGCAAAATGATCAACGTTAACGACCGTTTATATATCTATTAAATGATAATAAATAATCTATTGCTAAAAGATTCAAAAGCATCTGCTTTTCTACCAACTCACGCTCTATCTACTATATCCTATACATTATTTCAAACTTTATAAGGACGGGAATGATCTGTATTATATATATCCGAATTCGGCAGCGATGGTTTCTCTATATCCGGATATCCTTTAAATAAAAAAAGGGCAATTTCTTAATTTCCGGTCAACTTTTTGTCGCCGTAAAATAAATTATAGATAACGATAACCTTATAAATCTCTCCTTTAAATTAAAAAAATATTAAAATAACACCGGGTATATAGCAATGAAAGTATAAAAAGAATATAAATTAAAGCGATAATAAGCTTAAAAAGAAAAAGAAAATAATTTTATCGAAATAGCCTTATAATCTCTTTATTTCTTTTTTATCTTTTTTATTAAGCGATAGTAATGATAATGACGGAAACCGCGTCCTTGCCCGACGAATGAAATCTTCTTACAATCTATACGAAATCCTTTCGCTTCGAGCATATCTAAACGAACAGATGAACATTCAATCGATTATAAATTTCGTTAAGATATTCGGCAATAATCATGAATATAACGGTAAGCTGTATGATATTTTAAATAATAAACTCCGCGTTTTCTTCGACATTTATTATCATTTAGAGATCACCAAAGGATAATTCGCTATCATTTTCCCCCGAATATTTATTAAAGCAACGGAGCAATATTATATATATAATATTATATAGAAAAATCTATTTGCGGACGTCTATATTAAGATCAAGATTTATTTTAATATAAACGTTAATCACGAGCATTATTGTACCAATTAGATAATTACAATATTTAAAAAGATACGCCGTAAAAACCTAAGCTTTAAGTTTTACGAAATACTTAGCAAAATGCTAGATAAATTTGTAAGGGGAAAAGATCGTATATAGGGTATAGCCGTAGGTTTGAGGGTGCTAGGCCAAAAAGGGACTAGTGTGATGAATAATCAAAGAGTAGAATAGTCGGTAGATATGTTGGATATAGTCGTTATATTAGCGTTGTTAAAGTCTAGCTAACTAGAATAGCTAAAAGGAGGAGAGAACCGTGATATATATAGTTTTTGATTTCGGCTTTTCGGGTTAT